>CAUYTI010052728.1:0-21761 GCA_963575145.1 Galago senegalensis | reverse complement strand
GGAGTGGGTGGGTGGGGGCTCCTCTGCAGGTGGGGAATATATACAGATTTATACAGTTTTACAGTTTTATGTCTGGCCGGAGGGTGCCGTGGCATGCCAGCAGGGGTAGGAGGTCCAGTTTTTAGGGGTTCTCTCCCGTGGAATAGAGTGGGAGGAAGTTAGAACTCTGTGCGCTTGTTTGCATGGAGTAAACTGCGCGAGCCCTTGTGGGGGAGGGGACTCCCGTCCGCTTGGTGGTGGATTCTGTACCTTTTGGTTGTATTTTTGGGATTGCAGCTCGCCTCAGGAAGGTTGAAGTGCACTCTTCAATCTTCTCTCTTGTCTCTGCTCCAAACCATCAGCTAATTTGCTAAGCTTCTGTCCTTTCAGCCTCCGTCTGGAGGGGAGCTTCTGTAAAAAGCTGGCTGCAGTTCACCATCTTGGCTCCGCCCCCCCTTTTATTGTTTTCATTGGCCTAATTGCTCTGGCTAGGACCTCCAACACTAAGTTGAATAGAAGTGGTGAAATTGGGCATTCTTATTCTTGCTCTTAGAAGAAAAGCTTTTATGTAGTATTTCCTTAATTTCATTTTGTTGTCTATATGTGTTTTCTTGTATCTCACTAAGCTTCTTCAAGGTGATTATTTTGAATTCTCTTTCAGACAATTGATGGATCTCCAATCCTTTGTGGTAAGTTGCTGAAGCTTTATTAGTTTTCTTTGGTGGTGTCATGTTTGTCTGATTTTTTTGTTATTTGTGTAGCCTTGCATTGGTGTCTGTGCATTTGAAAAAGCAAAGACTTCTTTGAGTTCTTACAAAGTGGTTTGGGCAGGTTAAAGTCATCTTTCTAAAGTCTAGAAAGTTGGCATTGCCCCTCAAACCACAGGCCAATGCTTCTCGAACCAGAAGCCAGTGCTTTTGAAACTAGGCCACATGGCTGCTGCTTAGCCAACAGTGTAGTGTCCAGTGAGCAAACCTACTACCCACTGTGGCAGGCATGGGTCCTGCCTGATCATTGGGTGGACTAGATTGTCTCCAGAACCTTATTCCAAAGGGCTAGTGTTAGGATCTATTTCAGAGTACACAGACAGCAAGGCTATTACCTGGTTTGCAGATGGGTGTGACTTCCTTTAGGTCCCTGGGAAGGCTCTTGCTGGATCACTTGGACCCAGCAGTGTAAGTCTTTGGATAGGCAGTACCACACCAGTCCACAAATCAGAGGGGCTGGAACCAAGGTGCTGGGTTGCTTCAGAATCTATAGCCTATCTCTGGTGGTAGGGCATGTTTCCCAGTGGGTCCCTGGACAGGCAGCCTTGCTCTCAGTGTGCAACTGAGTAAAGCTGCAGCTGAGATTGAGGGCTGTTTCAGGATCTGTTGTGGGACTAAGGTTGGCAAGCATGCCCCCAGGGACTCAGGTGAACATGTCTTCCAGTTGGTTGGGCAGAATTGCTCTTAGACAATAGTGGAGAAGGGTTGGGGCTGAAATTCAGGACCATTTTAGGATTTGCTGTGCAACTGTGATTGGTAAGCACATCCCAATGATGGCAGCCACTGTTTTCCTAAATAACCATTACATATATGGTGCTGTTGGACAGCCCTGGTGGTGCTAGGTAAGACTGTGTGCTGTCATTTGGAGTTGTTTGTTCATATACAAGGCCATCTGTTATGGGTAAAATTAGGAAAATGGACGCTCCAAGAACTCTTGTGTTAAGTCAATGTCCCCAGAGGCTAGGCACAGGGCTTGTGACAACAATTTGCCAATCTCCCATGTTCTTGGAAGGTTACTGGGTGTTCTGCCAAGACTAGGTCAGCTGTAGGGCATCTGGTTTATGGGGCCTCTGTGGAGCAACAATATACCTTGCTCCTCTGATAGCTCTAACACTGATATCTACAGCCCCTTTCTTCTTCTTCTCAACTCCAGACCTAGAGTACTGATTGACTATAAATTTAATCTAGAATAAGAATGCTTTGAAAATATAACCACTTTAAGATAGGGTGATATTGTATAATCCTATAACCTATGAGGAGGAATCTGTTTAATGTACACTATGATGAGAAATAACTTTGCTGATACTTGCTTTACTATGAGAATTTTAAAGTAAGAAAGGGAACAACAGGATGGCCCTTTAAGGAGATATCATTGCTGTTCACCAAAATGGCTGTCTTTTCTATAATTAAAAGTAGAATTGTTGCTCTCTCATATGCTTCTCTGTTGATTGGCTTGGGTGACAGGCAGATGGACTCATGGGTCCTATAACTCCAGTGGCACAGAAAAGCAAGTCACCCAGCAGTTCTCTATCCAGGTAAGATTGTCCTTGAGCTGAAATTGAGAGGAACTGGAGCCAAAATTCAAGGCCCTTTCAGTATCTGATTTGGAACTGAGATCTGACAGCCTTCCCCAGGCACTAAGATGGGCATGTCTTCCCTCGGGTTCTTATGCAAGCAGGATGGATTGTATATTGTAGCTAAGGTAGGTTAGAGCAGAGAAGGAGGGGAATTTCAGATTCCAGAGTGGAGACAGGGCTCCATGGGCCTGTCTGCTGATGCCCTAATATGTGTGCCTCCTACTAGGACCCTTAGCAGATGGTTCTGGTACCAGAACAGAGCCAAATCAGAGCTTCAGCTTAGGGCTGCCAAAACAAAGTATTACAACAGGTGGCTCAAACAACAGAATTTATTTATTTATTTATTTATTTATTATTATTATTATTTTTGGAGACAAAGTCTTACTTTGTCACCCTTAATAGAGTGCCATAGCATTATAGCTCATAGCAACCTCAAACTCTTGGGCTTAAGTGATTCTCTTGCCATAGCCTCCTAGCCTATAGCTGGGACTACAGGCATCCACCACAACGCCCACCTATTTTTTAGAGACTGGGTCTCACTCTGGCTCAGGGTGGTCTCAAACCTGTGAACTCAGGTAATTCACCCACCTCAGCCTCCCAAATGCTGGGATAACAGGTGTGAGTCACTGTGTCCAGCCCACACAACAGAATTTATTGTCTCACAGTTCTGGAACCCAGCAATCCAACAGCATGCAGGGGGGTGGGGCCATTTCCAGGTCTGGAGCTCAGAATGGCAGTCAACTAGTTTACTACCTGAGTGCCCGCCCAAAACAACCCTCCAAGGTCTTGAGCTCCCCTGGAGTGTCACAAACTCCTACCGGAATCCTGAGGCTCACACAAAGGCACTTTTGTCTGCGGATAGCTAAGAGATCATTGTTGCTATTGGGAGATATGAGCAGGGGACTACCTAATCTGCTGATTTGCTGATGTCACACCCTCACTTCCTTGTTTCTGATGAGAAGTCAGTGCTAATTTGAACCTTTGTCCCCCTGTGTGTATAATATCATCTTCTTTTGTTCACTTGGACTATTTTCTCTTTATTTTGGGTTGTAGGAAGTTTGATTATGATAAACTTATTGTTCTGTTTTGTATTTCTCCTGTTTTGAATTTTCTTGCATTTTTAAGTGCAAATTTATATCTTTTACTGAAATCTGGAAAATGTTTGGCCATTATTTCTTACTCATTTTTTTTCTGCCTCCATCTGGGACTTTAATTATATATATTTTCTGCAATTCACTAGAGCTCCATTCATTTTTTTCAGTATTTTTCTCTCTGTTATCAGACTGATAATTTCTTCTGTTCTAATTTCAAGTTCACTAACTTTCTTTGCTTATCTTCAGTATGCTATAAAAGCTACTCAAATCATTTTTAATTCCAGGTAAAAGATTTTTTCAGTTAAATAATATCAATTAAAAATCCATTTCTTCATAAAATTTTTTACTTGTATCTTTCTAACATAGTTTTAGTCCTTAAGCATAATCATAATGGCTATAGCACAGTTATTAAAATATTTGTCTACTAATTTCAACATCTGGGTAATTAATTTTCTCTATTGATGCCCTATTTCTATTAAAAATCGGTCATGTTTTCCTGTTCCCTTGTGTGTCTGGTAATTTTTAATTTTATATTGAACTTTGCTGCTAATATGTAAAGATTCTAGATTTTGGTTTGTTTTTCTGAAGTGTTATTTTGTTTACTTATTTATTTTAGCAGGCAGTTAACTTGTCCACACTTTAATTTCAAACTGATCAGTTCTTTTAGCCTGAGGCTGCCTGAATTCTGTGTATTTCAGGGGTCGGCCAGAAATTTGGGTGGAATTTATGCACACAATTTTGCATTCCACCTCTCTGACTCTCTTTTGAATTTTTTCCATAAAACTGGTGGAGGATGGAAATCATTTTACTATAAAAACATTTACACCAGAATGTTTATTGCAGCCCAATTCATAATAGCCAAGACATGGAAACAGCCCAAGTGCCCATTGACCCATGAAGGGATTAACAAATTGTGATATATGTACACCATGGAATACTATGCAGACATAAAAAAGATGGAGACTTCATATCTTTTATGTTTACCTGGATGGAGCTGGAACATATTTTTCTTGGTAAAGTATCCCAAGAATGGAAAAAAGTATCCAATGTACTCAATACTACTATGAAATCAATATATAACCACCTACACAATCGTACGAATGGCAAAACATAACTATAGTCCATAAAGTAGAAGGGAAGAGGAGGGAGAGGGGTGAGGAGAGGAGATATGGGAAAAGGGAGGGCATGTGGGGGGACCTCACCTAATGTGCATGATGCAACTGTACATTTCAAAACTATTAAGAAATGAGTATAATTGTGATGGATGTGTTACTTGGTTCAATGTAAACATTTCACAGTGTACATCGAAGCAGTACCCTGAACCCCATAAATGCATCAATGTACAAAGTTATGATTTAATAAAAAATAATTAATTATAAAAAAAACAGGCTACATTGAGAATGCACTATTAGAGATGCTGTCATTGTGAAAACATCATGGAGTTTACAAACCTAGATGGCAGGGCTTCCTGCATACCTGGGCTATATGGTATGGCCTATTGCTCCTAGGCAACAGCCCTGTTTGCTATACTGAATACTGCAGGCAATTGTAACACATTGGCAAGTGTATCTAAACATATTTGTACATAGAAAAGGTACAGTAAAAATACAGTGGTATAATCTTGTAGGACCACCATTGTCCTTCACTGGTCAAATGTTTGCAGTGCATGACTATAGTTTAGATTAGGTTATTGACAGTAGATGTCAAAATCAATATAGTTATATAACAAGTTATAGTGATAAATATAGGTATAATGACAGATATTAATGTAGATATAGGTACAGAAATAGAGATGGCTCTAAAGAGATATATACATACAGAGATAGGCATAGGCATACCAATATCTCTGAACTTTAGTCCTCTTAACACTGTGAGATAAGATTCTTATATACCTACACATATCAGAGCAAAAGCTGGCCCCTCTGGTGTTATATTCAAGAATTTATTACCATTCCTTTTGTTTGGATTCTGATCACAAAGGTTAAGGAGCCACCTCTTTTTGTCAGGCTTAATTGCAAAATGAAAGTTTCCCCCAGAGAGAGTTAAGTAATGGTAGCTCTTATTTCTAGAGGAACTTATCTGTGTTGGGTCTGTGCTAAATGCTCCGTGCAGAATGCCATTCGGTCATCACCCTAACTCTAGACAACAGATGTTGCCAATATTTCATGTTTTATAGAGAAGTGAAATTATAAGTTAAATAATTACCCAAAGTTATACAGTTGGTGAATGAAGGGCCTAGAATTTAAACCTGTTTGTTTGATCCTTAAGGCCAAGCTCTCGGCTACTGCAGTGCTCCTCAAAGGGCCACTGTGCTTGGTTCTCTGACTTGATGAAGATTAAGTTAGATCAGATGATGCCAAAGTAACTGTTTAAAAATTTGGTCAAGAGGGGTATGTTAGTTTGCTGGGGCTGCCTTGGGAAATTGTCACTTACTGGGTGACTTAAACAACAGAAATTTGCTTTCTCATAGTTTTGGAACCTAGAGGTCCAAGATTAAGGTGGTTTCTTCTGAGTCCTTTCTCATTGACTTGTGGATGGCTGGCTTTAATTTCACATGACATTCATTCTCTCTTTCTGCTATCTCCTAATCTCCTCCTCTGCTTATCAGGACATCAGTCATGGATTAGAGCCTACCCTAATGACATCATTTAAAATTCATTACCTTTTTAAAGACTCTAACTCCAGATACAGTCACATTCTGAAATATTTGGGTCAGGATTTCACCATACACATCTTGGAAACACAATTCACAATAAAGGGTTAATAGATATCCTCATTATATCTCTCCCTTTTTGTGGTCTTTAGCCACTTCATATATTAAGGAGTTTTTGTACTGTCTTCGGAGAAAACAGTGAGTTAGTATTTTAAGGAAGACTGTGAGATCACCTACAAATCTGTGTAGAAAAAATAACAACTGAGTCTAGTATTCTCACTGTAAATCAAGGGAGGGCAGTATGTTGAAAATCTAACAGAGACAGTGGTCTTCCAGAACCAGCTCTCCTACTAAACTTGTCTTGCAACCTCGTGGAAATCCCTGTTCCTCCTGGGCTGTTGGTCTGGATCAGAGATTTGAAGCTCAAATGTCCATAGGGGCTGGCCAGCTGCAGTAATGGAGAGGCAGGCAAGTGTGACAAAATAGGGGGTGGCGGGAACTGTGTCAAATTGGAGATCATCCTATTAAATAAAGCAGACAATGCTCAGCCCCAGCCAGTTGGTATCAGGTTGAAATAAAAGCCCAGTGTTGCCAGTATACCAGTTTTCCTGGTTTGCTTTATGGCTCTATTATCAAACAGAATTGTATACTGTTGAAACTGGATGTGGAGGGACTTAGTTGCTAGTAGTGACAAGGTACTTGAATCTAAAACCTGTTTTCAAAGTGACAGTTTTCTTGAGTCAATATTTTCATTAAAATAGTTCTGGCAATTAAGTTCCCAAACTTGCCACCATGCACTTATGTTGTTAGCACTGTACAAACAACTCAGTAAGGTTTCATGGCCTTGGTTATATCAGTGTCTCATAGTTGTGCTCATGGAGACACGTGGCAGTGTCTTGCTGAGTGGCATTCCTTCCTACTGCTGCATGTTTTGGGTGTCATATGAGAATGTCAGAGGTTGAAATAGAGCAATGAACAACATTCATAAATTTCTTGTTAAACTTGGCAAGAGTGGAAGTGAAATCAAGGATGTGTTAGTCCCAAGTTATAGCAGTGTACAAATGGATTAAATGTTTTCCAAAGAAGAGAGAAAGCATCACTGATGAAGAGAGGTCAGGGTGGCCAGTAATGAGCAGAACTGACAAAAGCATTGCACAAATTCATCAAATTAGGAGTCAAAATTATTGGCTGACTTTAATAAGAAGCATAGAAGACCATCAATAGAGAATAACAATAATCATTCAGAACCAATATTAACTGAAAGTCATGGCAAAAAGCTCATGGTTCTTGTATCATGACAATGCACCAGCTTCCACGCACTGGCTGAGAGGGAATTTTTAGTCTGTAAATAAATAACTATATTGGAACACCCCATACTCACCTGACCTGGCCCCTAATGACTTTTTTCTTTATTTGAAGATAAAGGAAATATTGACGGGAAGACATTTTGATGACATTCAGCACATCAAGGGTAAACAATGAAAGCTCTGATAGCCATTCCAATAAAAGAACTCCAAAATTGTTTTGAAGTGTGGACTAGGTGTTGTTACATAGCTTCCCAAAGGGAGTACTTTGAAGGGTCACCATAGTGGTATTCGAAATGAGGAATATAGCACTTTTTTCTAGGATGAGTTCATGAACTTAATTGTTAGACCTTGTACAAGTTCTAGTTCATGTCAATTTTTCAATCAAACTGCAAGAAAAACCTTAATAAATGAGGATCCTCCTTCCATGTTGGAAGCATTTGTCAGGATCTAGAGGGGCAAAGAGGTATCATTTTGTGTGTTGACTCTGGCAAAAATTAATAATTCTGACAATAACACATGTTGACAAGGATGTGGAACAATGGTAATTCTCTCATCTTGCCAATGGGAGCATGAATTGGTTTAATACTTTGAAGAGTAGTATATTTTGTGCCATCAGTGTAATCGGAAATTCTTGGGATCTTTTCTCTTACCACTTTCTGGGTTATTTTATTATTTTATTTTTGAGACAGAGTCTCATTTTGTCACCTTCAGTAGAGTGCTGTGGCGTCATAGCTCCCAGCAACCTCAAATTCATGAGCTCAAGTGATTCTTTTGCCTCAGCCTCCCAAGTAGCTGGGACTATAGGTGCCCGCCACAAGGCCTAGCTATTTTTAGAGATGAGGTCTCGCTCTGGCTCAGGCTGGTCTCAAACCTGTAAGCTCAGGCATGCTTTGTGGGTTATTAAAAATCTTACTGTTAGTTACATAGAATGCTTCCCTAAGATGAATTCTGATAAATACCATTTCTCCTTCTTGCCTCTTGTTATATCAACATGCAAATTTAATCTAAACTTCCCTGATTTAACCCAGCACCACCATCATCCCCTACCTCCTGCCAGAAGAGTTTACAGGAATTGACAGGAGATTGGGTGACATTCACCTGTTAATAATAGTTATATGGTATACAGCAATGATTAGAAGCTGTCAGAGGCCTGAATGAGTTTGGAAACAGTCTGTGAAATGAAACAGAAAAAGACCTCTAGGAAGTTCAGCTGAGGACTGGACCCAGGAAAGGTGGTTGTCAGGGAGGTTTATCCTGGTCACTTGAGTCCCTGCGTCCCTGCTCACCAGATTGGCCCTCTCCACCCATCATTCCAGGTGCTGCCAAGCTCTCTGGGTATTGTCCCTAAGCTCTCTGGATATTGTCCCCAAATTCCCCAGAAGCTGATGAACTTTCTCTCTAAAATGCACAAGTTCCTTGGAGGTACCTGGGAGGTCAACTGCCAAAGTCAGCTTAGTTTTTCTCCCCATTGGGGTCCAAAATTTAAAGTCCAAGGTCTCAAGAAGTGAGGTGATATAGATAAGTGGCACACCCACCCCTGTTTCAGGTATTAAGATGTACAGGTTAATCAGGGGTACGGTGAGGCACGCAGTCTTGTTACACAAAGTGGAATTCCCAGCCCAGAGGAGATGTATTATTACCATACTATCATGTCATTCTTATCAAACATAGTCATTTTTTACCTTGGATTTTTTTCTTAAATTTACTCAAAAGACTACTTCTGAATTTCCACCACATAGAAATTTTTTAGGAAGGTCTTTATTATTTACATCTAGCAAAATTACATTATCAGAAAGATGCAGTGTGATATACTCCTCTGAGATACATTGCGATTTGCATTTGGGAAAAAAAAATAGAGTTAATTTTTCTAAATGTTCCCTGTACACTTAAAATTACTGTGCCTTGAACACTTGTGGCATAGAAAGGTGTTAGATAATAAATAAATGATTGCAATGGTTTGCTATTAGAATCTTCACATCTTACTGGTGTACTGTTATTACATGAATTTGGAGAGAGGAGTGTGCAACCTCCCTCTCTGTTTGTGTGCTGGATCCTTCCTAAGGTGCTGTCATCACTCATTCTCTCTGTTTTGTAACCAAACTGACCATGGGAAACCTTGGGGGGGTTCTAGGAGGAAGGAACCCCTTAAAACTGTAGTTGCTAGAGCAGTGACCACCCAGGAGCAAGGTTTGGAGGGTAACAGAACTCTGTGCCCCTCCAAATTACCCTGAGAGTCTCACTCACAGGATACTCTTGTGAGGAGCAGTGCCCCTTGGGGACTGCTAATCGTCAGAACTGCTCATACCCTGATCTGTCATTAAACCCTACTCCCATTCCTCATGGAATTGAGGTTACCACAATACTTTTCCAGAACCCAACTTCTCATCCCAGAGGCCCAACGCCCCCTACCCTCCACACCTCCTTCCCACACACTCCCCAATTGCAACCCTTCCTGATCCCTATTAGCTCCCCCACCCCACGCCTCCTTCCTGGTGACCTCAAGGCACCTAGAAAGGGCCTGGACATGGAGGTAAAGAGGCTGAACTTGACCATTTTACTCACCACTTCTGTAACCTGTCCATGAACACAAGTAAACACTGGATTCTTACCCAACATTAGACACAGGAGAAGGGGAGGGCCCCTTGTGAGCTCGAAACTGCAGTCCACTTGAGACACCCAGTAATTGTATAAGTTAATGCACTTATCAGCTAGCTGGATTTAACCTTTCCACAATGTATGTATGGTTCAAAAATCATGTTATACATAATAAATAGAATTTTACATGTCAGTTTGAATAATAAATAAGTTCGAGGGAAAAAAGATAATCACTTTAGAACAAAAAATCCCCCTCATTCGCATGTCTAATAGCACTGTCAACCACACATAAACCAGGAACCTGGAAACTTCTAAACTTTCTTGAGGCAGTGGAATTCCCTGGAGATCTCTCACGGTGTAGTTTCCTCTTGGAGGATGGGTTTGGGTGTCTGAGGATGATTCATTCTTTCTTTTTTTCTTTTTTTGCAGTTTTTGGCCGGGGCTGGGTTTGAACCCGCCACCTCTGGCATATGGGGCTGGCGTCCTACTCCTTTGAGCCACAGGCGCCGCCTGGGATGATCCATTCTTCATGGCTGATATATTGTAAATTCATTGAGACATCACATTATTTTAAATGTTATTATTCCAGCTTGTCTGTATGCTGCCTGATTATTTTCACCTGGGCCCTGACCACTTGGGAATTCTTTGGAAGTCAATTTTTATCACCATGCCCATTTGACATTTTTTTTCTGGAAAATTACCCCTGCGGTGAGTACACTAACATATATTATCTACGTGTGTTTGCAAATAAGCAGACACTTTACAGTCATTTTAACTGCTATTTATACTCAGTGCTATAAATTTCACTCATAGTGCTGCATCCCATGAGTTCCATTATCTCTTATTTTATTAGAATTTATATCGAAAGATTCTTAAATTTCTCTTAAGAAAACTTCTTTGACCTGTGTGTCTTTTAGAAATACGTTGTTTAATCTTTTGTAGTTTTATAGCTATCTTTCTGTTATTAATTTCTAGATAACTTTGTGGCCTGAGAGCAACCTTTCTATGATTTATTAACTTATTGTTTCCATTCTTATGTAGATTGATGTTCATTTACTAGAATATAAATGTATTTGGGGGGTTAAATAAGTTATTCTTCTTTGTGTTCTTCATCAGAAATTCCTGTAAGAAATGCCTTATGAACTTAGCTTATTTTTAATCTTACTGTGGTGGGGAAGGGAAAGCTCCTTTGCTCTTTGAAGTTTCACTGCTGAAATGAACTGACAACAACAACCTAATAGGAGAGAAAAGCACATGAAATGTGAACACGCATTAACATGGGAGCCATGCAAAGTAAGAGCCAAAGAAGGGTCAGGTGCTGAAGTTTAAATAGCACCCTGACCATATGAATCAGGGACATAGAGGCGTAGGCTGTTTAGAGGGGCAACAAATGCTTTTTCAGGGAAATGAATGAGCCCAAACAAAAAACAACTGGCCTGGAACAAGATATCTAAGGTCCGGGGGAGGTGACCGCAAATCCTGGCACTGAGGGGCAGAGGTTCACTGTGCACAGCAGTTGTCTTATTACGCAGATAAAGTCTTTCAGGAAATCTACTGGGGCTGACCTCAGAAGAAGAAATGAAATGAATTCCCTGGTGGCTAATCTTTCTTCGTCATTTCATAGTATTTCTATGGATGAAGTTTTAATACAATTTCATTTCTTCTGAGGAACTTCCTTTAATGAGATAGGAAAACTGCAGAGACAGTTCCTCTTAGTGATTCCACAAAACAAGATCAGAGATCAGGGTGGCAGAAGATCAGAAAGAGACCTTGGTTCTGAGGACTGAGTCTGAGGCTTTGCAATTTCCTTTAGTTCAGAGCATTCAGCTTGCCACAATGTCATATTCTGACATGATGTTTCACAACACTCAACGCTGTGAATTTACTATGTTGAACTAAATAGTTCAACAAATGAACTATAGTTTCATTGGATAAATATTTTCACTAGCAGAAACTGTAAATATTTTTTATGTTTTGACATCAAATTTAAATGTCTTTCTTGTTCTCCTTGATACCTTATCCACAATATCAAGGTAAGATTTATAGGTTTCTATTTTCTTTGCAGTTGTTTCACAACACTGGTATTTCATGTGGGTTCTAACTCAAAGTGCTGTTTCTATCCCTATAATTAATATTTTTGAATTCTGATTTTTTATTACATATTTTTGTAGATCAATGAAACAAAGAAATGGCTCCAAGACTGGACAAGAAAAAAATAAGATTCTTTTTTGATATTGCATCTAATGTTAAGGTAAAATCCCTTGGGTTTACTTGCATTGCATCATAAAAACAGAGGAAAATGTAATCAATAATTTTTAATGACTCAACTTTTTTTTGAAGGATCACAGCAAAACATTTGAGGGAAGGAATAAAGTTGCCAATGAGATCACTAACACTACACGTGTCAGGTTTAGAGTTCAGAGAAGTCAGAGGGTCAAAAAGCCAAACTTGGGAAGAATTTGGCTGCTAAATTTTACCATAATTGAACTTTTGAGCCTTTTTGTCCATTGGGTGAACTGAGTTCTACATTTTCTCTTGCTGTTTGCCACAGAAAAAAATGTGGGTATCTGGGGCTGAACCTTCTTCTAAACAATGATATGAAATTGAATTACTGATACCATAGCAACAGTTTATATTCAATGGGACATAAACTGTGGCTTAATTTTATACCCCAAGAAATTACTGCATCTCAGGAATCTAAGAACAAAAGAACTAAGCTGGCAGAAAGTAAAAGGCCTCTATAGGAGGTGAAGAAAATAGAAGAAATAGAGATCTACAAGTGAGTTACAGACGGAACACCAGCCTCTCAGGAACCCCTGTTGGACTTGTTTTTTATAAGATTTGTCCAAAGCTTAGGCACAATTAATACACAAACATAAACAAATGGTCAGAAGACACATGCATAGAGAAAGAATTCACAAAAGAAAAACAAAGTACCTTGAGTTTTACAAATGACTAAATAACGTTAAGTTACTAACCATTTCCTGATCCCTAGCACTGCCCAGACTGAGTGAAAACTCCATTCATTCCAATATTTTAAGGGTTGGTGAACATAATCTTTAGGAAAGATTATGGTGGTGGTGCCATAATCTTTAGGAAACCATTTTGGTGTAGGATGAACCACATCCATAAAAATGATTGTGCCATTTTATAAGCCCGGTTGTCACTGCTCTATGAAATGTGGGAAGGACATAGTACAAGGAGAATAGAGCTATATGAGAAAGATAAAAGGAAGGAAGAATTAGGGAAATACTGAGAATGAGTGAGAAAATATTGTCAATTCAGAAGGTGACAGATATTCCATAATTGATAAGGAAACAATATTACGGCAGTTCTGTTCCTACTGTACTTTTGGAATCACATTTAGTGTGTTTTGCCTGTATGGATAAACCGTGTAAAAGTACTGATGGGAGGATAATGGGAACATGGGCAGATTATTTAAAATCATACTCAGTTATTGTTCTTTATCTGATGAAAACACATCTACCCCATAGGAAAAGAATTCAAGAGATGAAAGAAGAACCACAGCTAGCAGAGCTCAAGTGCAGACACCACATACTGTGCATCTATCTGCCTGACACTTGCAGAATCCTTCAGCACCTAAAGCAGGTGAACTCATGGCCCTGAGACCCCCCTAAACATAGTTTCTGGTTTTGCTTTTTCAGATGACCACTTCTGACACAAAAGCTACACACTACTGGGTAAGATTTTTTCCTTTCCTTGATTTTGTGCATAGCCTGAATGTGAATACGTTTATCTCCCACAGCTGAGGACTAAAATACTGAAAGGCAGATGGCAGATGGGACCTGGGAGGCTGCCTGCTGGAGGCGCAGGTGAGTGATTGTGATGGACATTTTTAGGGATGTTTTTGGAGTTTTAAAGTAAAACTGTCAGTGTCTAATAAAGAAATTAGTGTTTTAGTTCTTATTCAATACATTCTCCCTCTATTTTCAAGATTGGAAATAATGCAAGAAATTTATGGGATGGCAACACCAGCACCAAGGAAACCTGGTACCCAGGATGCTGTCCAGAGAGGTAGGAGCTCACTGTGAAGACAGCAGCTTAACTTGTAAGGGACAGTCCACACACTCTGCTTCTCCTTTCCGGGGGATTGTTCTGTTTCCTGGAAACAGTCCCAACTAGTTACTAAGGATAACAGGAGTCTCCCGGGGTAGCAAGACACTTTTTTATCAGGTTCCCCAGCCAGATGGGACTTCAGTGGGTCTCCTGTGAATGGTGGAGCTCCAGCCTCTCCAGTGAGGTTGGGTCTCACTGCTACTCCTGACCCAAAGGAAGACTTTAGCCCAGAAGAGAAACAGTTAGCTCTCCTTCCCTCCTTAATTCAGGGCTGAAAGCTTCATTTTTCTTCCATTTGGGACGGATAACAGCAGTAACATTTTAGAATGTGGGCTGAAAGTGCTGATGAGACAGGACATTTTCTTGCTGTGTCTTTCTGGATCAATATTGTACCATGATGTCCACTTTGAGACAGGAGACATTTATTTCCTATTTCCTATTTTTAGAGCTTCCTTTTTCTGTTCTATTAAATTGTTTATTCTGCACTATAGAACTCTACTAGCAAATTAAATATCTATGTAAATTTACTCCTCTAAAATTGTGACTAAAACATTATGATTAGTTCCCGCAGATGTTTTCTACTGTCCTTACTACTATACTAGTGCATTTCTGTTCCTCAATGTTTATTAGTACCTAGTCAGATATGGGAGTCAGGTCAAATACAGATCAAGGGATTTTAAAAAGTGTTTCATGGCATTAAGACAAGGACACAGTGCTCTAGGCTGTTCTCATTTTAATTTTTGATCTTTGCTTAAGTTATAAGCGATTTTCCCTGACACACGTTGGGAAACTACCAATTCAGTGTTGATTTCCATCTAGTTTGAGTCCTGACCTGTCCCCAGTTGACCGATGTATGAGAACACCTGGAAAACAGCTCTGTGGGGTCTTCCTTAGACAGGGGTGGCGGGATCAAGGGTCTCCCAAGCATCTGGTAAGGGTTGAGTCTCTGGCGAGGGACCCAGTGTATGGGATAGACAGTGAGATGGCAGAGGGGACATAGTGGCTTCTTATTCTACACTGAAGAACATGTAAGTCACAATGAGTCCATGTCCCTGCTCTGGCATTTATCAGATTCAAGACCTCAATCGGTTCCTAAGAGTTCCCTGCAAATGTGGACAGGAAAAGGGTAAAGGCTGTGGTTATTTTCACTGTGAATATTTCAGGAATCTATTTGCTTTGCCTAACACCTTTTCTTAGCCTCGTCTCTGGCTTGTGTGTTCTGAGATATCTTTTCTGTGTCTTTATTTGTCAAAATTCAAAATCTTACTCTAGAGCCTTACAGGCTTCTCTGATCAGAACTCAGAATCTTTGGGGGATGTTTCCTGAAGCCTCCAGGAGCTTAGAGGCCAAGGATGAATGGTTTTCACTGCTATGTTTCTGGAGTGAATATGGGGAAGGCCACTGCACCCCACTGCTTTAAGTCTCATGGCACAGATTGATTCCCTTTGTGTGAGATGTTGCTGGATGCCTGACACCTTGTTTTTATTGTTTTTATTGTTGCTGTTGCAGTTTTACTGATTTTCTGCTTAGGGTTAGTTGACTAATTTGTTGAGAATATCTGCTATAATCTTCAGAAACGAAAAATGTGAAAATTCATGTCTCCCTCTCTATATTGCATGCTTTGATCAATGTTGAACACTCTTTAACAAATAAATTCCATAATTGAACTCTATCTCATCTCTGCTGGCACCTGTACCATGCAGAAGCCCTCTAATGTTACCCTGGATAAACTATTCTGAATTGTCACAGGTTACATATTTGTAAGAGATAATGCACTTTGGAATTGAGATATTGAAGAGTGAAATTGATTAGCTACAGGACCAATTCACATCAAACGTCTTAAATTATGGTCACATGAGCTGGTTCTCCAGTGGCCAGTGTAGCTGTGACAGCTGGCTAAGTCCTCAGATCATACCTCACAGGACCATTACACTTGAAATCAAAACACATTTGTTTCAACTCTGTTATTGAGAATTCCCAACTTGTTTTTCCATGGTCAAAATTATTCTTTATGTCATAGGGCACTTAAAATTTGGTATTACGGTGAATTAGGATAAATCTTACAGCTATACCCAACCCCCTTCTATAGGTAACATTGTTTCTGTGAGAAAACAACCCTTTCCCTGTTACCCTACAAAACTGCAGGACTCTACATCTCCCCAGGGCTCTAGGTGCCCAGGCAGCACCTCCAGAGAGAAGAGCCCTTGTCAGGGAGGGAAGCAGAGAGAGACGGGCTTTGCAGGAGGAGCTGAGGAGCTGGGATCCACTTCCAGTCTGCCTCCTGCAAGATAGGTGACCCTGGGGGAATTTTCTCCATCCCCTTAGATTAAGAGCACTGTGGTCATACTCACCTTGCAGAGTTCTGAGAATCAGAGATTAGACATGAATGCCTACAGCAAGTTCTTCTAAAAGTAACTGTGATTCATGCAAGGGGGGGTTGACTTTTCATTCCTTTCATTTTCTCTGTTCCTACTACATCAGGCATGAGCTACTGTGCTGGGGTGAGGGGAGGTGTGAGTGATCCTGCTTCTTCATCACAATGTCCTGACTTTGCTCTTTCCTGGCACAGAGCCCCAGCCACCCTTCATTTTAGACATAGGCAATGACATGTGGTCACAGCAGTTTGTCTCCAGGACTTCTTCATTCCCAGCAGTCAATGGGACTGAGTGGCAGCATTTTGGCACTAACGCTGCTGGTTTGAAACCCAGTGGAGGGGAAGGTGCCAGGGTCACATACCTCATGGGGTTCAGCTTCTACTGGTGTTGGTGTTTTTGTCCATCAGATCAACAGCTTTCAAAACTACCATTTTCTGGCCTGGCACCTGTAGCTCAGCAGCTAGGGTGCTGGGCCACATACACTGAGGCTGGCGGGTTTGAACCCAGCCCAGGCCAGCTAAACAACAATGACAATTGCAACAACAACAAAAAAATAGCTGGGCATTGTGGTAGGCACCTGTAGTCCCAGCTACGTGGGAGGCTGAGGTGAGAGAATTGCTTAAGCCCAAGATTTGGAGGTTGCTGTGAGCTGTGGTGCCACAACACTCTAGGGCAACATAGTGAGACTCTGTCTGGGAAAAAAAAAAAAAACTTTACCATTTTATTATTTATTATTTTTTGATGTGTGTGTGTGTGGAGACAGTCTTACTTTATTGCCATCAGTAGAGTGCCATGGCATCACACAGCTCACAGCAACCTCCAGCTCCTGGGCTTAGGCAATTGTCTTGCCTTAGCCTCCAGAGTAGCTGGGACTACAGGCATCCGCCACAACGCCCAGCTATTTTTTTTGTTGCAGTTTGGCTGGGGCCAGGTTTAAACCCACCACCCTGAGTATATGTGGCCAGCACCCTACCCACCGAGCCACAGGTGCCACCCAACTTTATCATTTTCTGCTCTGCAGTTGAACATTGATTTGAGAAGAGCTGCTTCTTCCCCAGGACCAGACAATGTGCCAAATCTCACATTCAGAGGCCATGGACCACTTTCTGCCCTACTGCTGGGCTCTGGGACTCAGAGGCCATCTCTACCTGGGCCATTCAGTATTGTGATCTGATAATAAACAGACTCTATACCATGTTCATCTTTTTTCACCTTGAGCCAACAGAGAACCATGTCATCCATATTGCGGCAGGGCCAGGAGCACCAGGGTAAAGCTGGCCGAGGACACAGTGCTGCTCTCAGGTTCCAAGGTAACACATTTGGGGGCATCTCATCCCCATCATGGGGAGGAGGAAGGAGGCTGATTATAGAGGTCAGAAATTCCTGGTTTGTGACCTGCCTGCAACCCTGGCCATGTGTCCAGCTCTGTGAAGGATGAGACCTGGCCCTGCCTGGGAGGCCTTCACATGTCACAGAAGAAAGACACATGGCACCCATAGCACACAGGTTGTGGTCATCTCTGGGGATGAACAGGGGGCTTTGGGGGAGAACAAAGAAGCAAGAAGCTTTCTGGGGTTACTGAGTTTAGGGGGAGCAGGACACCTGTTCCTGCAGAGCTTCAACCTGTACGGCACCTGAAGGAGCCTGGAGGCTGCATGAGGGCCACTCAGAGAAGCTGCCCGGAGCTCAGTGGCACTGGGTGTGTGGAGATAGATAGGTTGATTCTGATAGGGTCAAACCCTGCCCAAATAGGGTGGGCCCACCTAAAAGAATCAAACTCTACCTTTCTCACTGGATATCCCACCTAGAAAAGGTAAATGGGCCAACCCCCACCCTTCCAACAGATGTCCAACCAGGAAAAGGAATGTCCCGACCCCCACTTTCCGACTTTTAAAACCCCCATCTGCCATTACCCATGTGTGCATTTCTTCCCACTTGGAGATCTCACCCCACCTGTACCCACGTGGAATAAAACCATTTTAATTACACAGACCCGGACTCCATTTCATCTCATGCCTCAGAATAATCTTTCATCTTTGGCTCCATAACCTTCCAGACTTCTCAGCAGGGCACCTTGCCTCAATCCAGGGGTATCCAGGGGAAAGAGTTCACACCAGTGCTTATCGTGATCCCTGGAAGCTCATCAAGACCTTGGAAGATGGAAAGAGCCTGGAGGCACCCAGACAGGATTATCCTTGTGGGCTGAGACTCAACAGGTGGGATGGTACTGAGATGGAGCCAAGTCCTCTGACTCCTGATATGCAGTTAGATTAGAGAACCTGGCTTACTTCCCCTGCAGGGATAGAACTGGTTTCCCCTCCCCCTCTCTAAATATGCCGTGGGCCATTTGTTGGCAGCCCTCTGCCTTTTGCCTGGCCTCTCTATAATCCAATCTTCCTGCAGACTTGAGATTCAGTTAAAACCATCTTTTGGCATTTTTACATTTTGCATGTGTACTTTTGTTAGCAATCGATAAAAGCCTTCTTAAGAAGTCAGAGAATTCCCACATTGTCCCAGTCTGCTGCTCCGCCTGAGATAATGTACGGCTTTCTCCAGGCATTCTCAGGCTCTGTGTTTTAAACTGGCACAGATTATTTTTCCTCAGCATTGTTTCCTAGTCAACTTTCAAGCCAGGTCAGGGTTCATGTGCCACAACCCCCAAAATGGGGTGACCTAGGGATTAGGCCCTCAGAAGGCTCTTGTAGCTGAGTCCACAATCCGTAGAAACGATGGTTGTTGCCCTGAATGTGTGAAGGAGCCAGAAAATCCAGAGACCAGCGCGATGAATGTCCTGGAGGTCTGGGGAAAGTAATGTGGGTCTATCAGATAACTTTTTCTGTTTAAGTTTATTGGGGCCCAATGAGAATAAAAGTGAGTCCTGGTCTGGCTGAGTAGAAAGGAGGCCTTGGCCTTCAGAGTGAGGCAGATTCTGGCAGGAGCTGCAGGTCCATCCTGGGCTGTTTCAGCTCATCCCCAGCACCCTCTGATTCCCACCCTGAGGCTCAGGTTTGCTCTCTGGAAGTTTCCACACAACACCCTCAGGCTTTCCCTGTAGTAGTGCTGGTTCATTCTAGAAATATTCATGGAGCACCTGCTGCCTGCCAGTCCTTGTTTAACTAGCACTAGCTTTTTGATATTTTGTGTTGATGTGTTCTATTTCTTGCTTATTTGTATGATTGTTTCTTTTCTTAACTTCTATTTTTACTTTGATCAAGAGCAAGAGCTCCTGTCTTTTTTGGTTACAGTATTTTAGCCTCATTTATTCTCTTTCCATATTTCACTCCAGTACATTCTCTCTTTAGACAGACACTCTTCTACCTTTCTTATTTCTCCCACAATAATCACCTCTGCAACAGCTAAGATATCCTCTCCCTTTTTCTTGTCTTTCTCCTTTCATTCTTTACTCCACTTCCCTCTCTCTCCACTATTAGATACAATGGTATTTTTAATTTCCTTTATTCATTCTTATCTTAATATTATTTCTTTCTTTTTTTTTTTTTTTTTTTTTTTTTTTTGCTGAGAGCTAGGGGAACACAGCTGTTGTCAGGCATGTAGGCTACAGTAGTGATCAGACTCAAGGAGAGCAGGAGACCTTTCTACCTCTGGCCCTAGGAAGATGGTATTGGCAAGACCATGCTGCAGAATTTTTTCTATTTCATATTCATTCTTAATTTTTCCTTAGTGTTTTTTGTTTTTGCTCTGTTTCTTCCCTTCCTAGTTTTGGCAGAGGAAGAGTCTGGCTCTGCTCAGGCTTGTAAGGACTGAACTCTCCCAGTCCAGCCCCCTCAAAATCCGTGAGTTACAAGTGTGACCTTAGCACCATCCTGATCAATACCATTTCTTCCATTACCTTCAGTCTCTCTTCCTGACCTCCTTCTCTCCTGTTCTCCAGGGTTTTTTTTTTTTCTCTTTCTTCCTGTTATTCCTCTTTCTCTCTTTTCTTTTCTTCTTGTTCCTTTCTTTTATTTTTTCCTTTTGAGAATGGCTTCAGCTTCATGCCAGGATGGCTTCTGGAGTGTTCTCAGAGATGGAGAGGGGCAGTGCAGGGCATCTAAAGCATGAAGGAGTCATTCCTTCTCCCTGCTGCATCCCACACTTCACTTTGCCCAGCCCATCAAACATATGCGTGTGTGTGTGTTTAAATTTATCCCTTTTGTCTTCCTTTTTCATTCTTTTGTCCTTTTCTTTCACTAAATGCAGTGACAGTCCTTGGTCTGTGTCTAGTCTTGGCTATATTTTGCTGCGTGACTCCACACTGGACATTTATCAACTCTGGGCACTGCTTTTACCATTTATCCTGAAAGTTTCTTGGGACATGGGGCAGACGCTCCCATGGACATATCACAGGACTGTTGTGTTCTCAGCGGCTCCCTCAGCTGGCCCCCATAGCTGGCTGACCCCACCAGGTGTCTGAGCTGGGGACCCTAAGAGGCTCTGAGATCAGACTTTCCTGAACTAGGGACCCCTTGCCATGGGGAGGTCCAGCTAGAGCCTCAAATTAGAGATCAGTCATGGAAGGCTTCCTATAGGAGGTGATGCTGGGGCAGGCCCTGAAGATGAGGCTGGGGAGGCATCTTTCCTGGCAGGATGGTCAACCCTTGAAAACACCAGGAAGCAGCTGGGACAGGGGAGCCACAAAGGGGCAGAGGTGGAGCTGAACTGGGAAGTTTGAGGGCTGCCAAGTCTCTGTGCCTCTGGGTTAGTGTCAGGTAGGAATGGAGCCGGTGGGCTCATTTCAGTGAAAGTCGGGGACCCCAGAGATGATGGATGCAGCACCAACATCAGTCAGTTTGGGGCTTCAATCCTGGTACTGCCATTGACCCCTATGTGGCCTCAGGCCCTCTGACCACCAGCTACGCAGCCACTTCAGGAGAAATCCCAGGTTCATCACAATGTGTCTTGGAGAAGCTCAGGTAGACTGACATGAAGGCTATGTTAACCAGTTGGATGAAAGTATTCCAAATTGTACATAGAAACAACCCATTGTACCCCATGATAGTATTAATGTACACAGCTTTGGCTTAATAAAAAATAAGAAAAGAAAAGATTTTGCAAGCTGCCAGGACTAAGTGCCAATTGACCTACGGGGCAAAACCATTAGGGTGACCACAGACTTCTCTAATAAAATTCTTCAAGCCAGATTATGGTCATCTACCTTTAACCTACTTAAACAGAACCAGCCCAGAATTCTATATCCTGCTAAGCTAAGCTTTAAAATTGATGGAGAAATCAAATCTTTTACTGATATGCAGACACTGAGGAAATATGCCACAATAAGACCAGTTCTACAGGAAATACTTCAAGTTCTTCTACACACTGACCATCACAATGGACCAA
>CAUYTI010052725.1:0-46882 GCA_963575145.1 Galago senegalensis | reverse complement strand
TTGGCATGTCTGGAAAGTTCTCTTTCATAATTTCATGAAGAAGAGCCTCTGTGTCTTGTGAAGCCACTTCATCACCTTCAGGGATTCCTATAAGGCGAATATTAGTTTTCTTCGAGTTATCCAAGAGTTCTCTGAGAGTGAGTTCTGTTTTTGCTCTCCATTTCTTTTGATCTTTGCGCTCCTGGGCCTCTTCAAAAGCTTTGTCTTCAGTGTCGGAGATCCTTTCTTCTGCCTGTTGCACTCTGTTACGGAGGTATTCCACTGTATCTTTCAGATCCTTGAGGGCTGCAACCTCTTGTTTCAGTGTTTCTAAATCTTTGATGACTTTATCTTTGAAATTGTTGAGTTCTTGAGTCATCTTTTGAATAAGTTCTTGATGCACCTAGGAGTTTGAGGTTGTTATGAGCTACGATGTTGCCTCCCACTCTAGCCAGGTGACAGAGGGAGACTCTGTCTCAAAAATAACAATAAATTAAAATTTTAAAAAATAGGGACAATACCATTTACCTTACGAGCTTGTTGCATAGATTAAATATGAAAATTGTATGGCCCATAGGACACACCCTATAAATGGAAAATATTTACACATGACTGACACCTCCAGCTGCCACCCTTGCATCTACCACAGTTCATGCTGAGGCCATCCAGGGGCCCCCAGTCAATGACTAAGCTTGACCCGGCAGGTGGAGCTGGCCCCTTGCTATCTAAACAGGACCCAGCAAGTGGACAGCTTCTTATAGGACTTCCTCAGAAATACACTCAAGTGTGATCCACCTCCTGCTTCATCAATCCTTTCCTCTCGCCTTTCCCAAGTCCCCGACGCCTGGCACTGCCTAAAGACCCTTGCGACTCGTGTTTTCCCTCCTTTACCTCTTGCTGGCAGTCACACATAATCTCAGGTTGACATCTGCTTCTCAGAGGGCCTGACTGGCGCCGTGAGAGTGCAGGTGCAGTTCTCAACCCACCAGGCAGTGCTCTTGCTGTGAGGACATGCCAGTCCTCCATGTAGTGGCCTTTCCTAACAGTCCATGGCACTCAGTGTTGGCTGCACCCAAACACAATCTCTCACTTCTCCTTACAACACACATTAACCATAGGTTGACCTGAATTTGGTATATTTATACATAGATCTGACATCAACTCCCAATTTCTGCTGGAAATTGATAAAACCCTTGATCCGGAATGACTAAGAAAAACATCTCTGCCTTGGCTCTCTCCAGATTCCTTTCAGCTTTCCTTGTTACATAGCTATGTCTTCCATTAACCCCTCCTTTCTCCAGGCCTAGTACAAACCCCAAACCAGCCTTTCCTACATGAGTACAGTACAATTATTAAAGCTTACAGGTTTAATTTGTGAAATGGCATCTGGATGGTAGATGTTGGTGCAAGTTCTTTTAACAGCCCACTGAAAATATATGTGAAACTAAAGAAAAATAAAAAATATTTAACATAGAAAATCTAAGATTATCAGTCAATTTAATGCTTCTATGAAAATAACTTGTACAAGTTGTATGACTTACAGAGTAAAGTGCAGAATCCGAACCAGTGGGAAAGTGCAGACTTTGATCCTGACCCAGGGCATATTGAACACCCTTGACGGGGGTAAGGGGCATCCTTCCCTCCTGCACCATCTCCCTGACCGTGACTCAGGATCCCAGGGTAGAATCAGTTGGGAGCAGTCCCATGAGCAGTGCTGCTGAGGTGGCCAGTATACTCGCTTCCCACCCTTCGTTCAGATCTCCCTTTGTACCTTCACACAGATAGCACAGTTCAGAAATCAACGTGTGTTACCATATGGATGTGATAGGGGCCGAGAACCCCCAGCAAATGTGTTCAGGAATAGGAGAACTAGAAGCTCCCGGACTTGCAGCTTTTCACCCACTACCTTGCTTCAAATTGTCACAAGTCAGATACTTCCTCAACCAGAATAAGTTAAATGCCTATTAAACAATATTCAAATATTCATGGTACTAGAAGTGAGCACATCAGTCTACTTTCCTGGCATAGATTTCAGTGCAGTATTTTACAGCATCCAGTTGGACCAAGGGGAGGGGGTGGGGCTGTTACACTTTCTCCATCTGTAAGTACTGGGCCTGAAACAGTCTCTTTTGATTTCCAAATAAGGAAACAAAAAAATCCATAAGAACTTCAGGAAAAAAAAGTAATGCTTCAGATCAATAGAACATTCCCCTGAAGACACAAAAGAAATACATACGTCTGGAAATGACTCAGTAGAGAAACCAAAGTAAACTGAGAAAACTACATCAAAATGCTACACGCGTGTGTACAGTATGGACAGTCAGTGCCCTTCACAAGGAAAATGTTACTATATTTAGACAACAAAGGACCCAATAAATACGGAACATGCAATATCAAGATTAAATGTGATACAAAAATAGAGATCAAATTTACACGGCAGAAAATGAAATCAGTGTCACCGAGGACAGACTGAGGGGCTATTCTGAGACACACAGGTAGGTGACCAAGAGAGTCAAAACAAAGAAGATAAAAATTGCAGAGCACAGAAAATAGAGAAATGAGATCAAAAGAGACAAAAGAAGCAATCAAAAGAAATTTCATAAAAACACGTAAATTGCTCTCTCTCTCTCCTGCCTCTCTCTGCCTTTCTTCTCTACTCTCTCTCTCTTCTCTTCCCCACTCTCTCCTTATCTTTCTCCCCTCTTTTCTCCCATCTTTTCTCTCCTCTTTTCTCTTCTCTTTTCTCTCTCCCTGGGGCTGCTCTGCAGCCTTCCTCCCCCCACCAATAAAGACCTTTTGTACAAGCAAAATATATATATATATATATATGTGTGTGTATATATATATATATATATGTAAATTATTGAGAGGATATCCCCTCGTGGATACATTCAAGAAAAAGAGATGGTAAATTTTGAAGACCAACATGCGGGAACATATCATGATGGCCTCAGAATTCTTATCTGAAAAATGTTGCTTGATAATGTTTTTAAATCTATAGTATTATAGTAGAGACAGTATATAATTTGAAAGCCATATATAAGCTTAATTAGTATTTATGTGTGAAGGTATCGAAAAAACTTTAAAAAGAATTGCTATGCGTCATTAAGAAAAAGAAAATAGCCTGTAGCTCAAGTGGTTAGGGCACCAGCCACATACACCGAGGCTGGTGAGTTCCAGCCCAGCCCAGGCCTGCCAAACAACAATGACAACTACAACTAAAAATACTCGGGCATTGTGGTGGACACCTGTAGTCCACACTACTTGGGAGGCTGAGGCAAGAGAATCACTTAAGCCCAACAGTTTGAGGTTGCTGTGAGCTATGATATCATAGCACTCTACCAAGGGTGACATAGTGAGACTCTATCCCAAAAAATAAATAAATAAATAATTTAAAAAGATAGAAAATGAGCAGGAAATATGAAAAAAATAGTTGAAATCACCTATAAACATTAAGGAACATTAAGAAATACTCAACCACACTAGTTAATTACTGTATCGATTATAATTAAACAATATTCACAGTAGTTTAATAAAATTTTTAAAGTCTGAGAATATCAAGTATTCTATTAATAGAATAAAAGAGGAACTCTTGAGCCCAGGAATTTGAGGTTGCTATGAGCAATGACATCACATCTACCCTGGGCAACAAGGTGAGACTCTCCAAAAAAACAAAATATAAAATAAATAAACCCCAAATAAAATAAAATCATAACTAAAATTGGATAAAAGGAGCAAGGTGTAAAATGATACTAGAGTATAAAAACCTTCATTTAAGGTTCAAAATACATAAAATGATACCATGTTCTAGATGATTATGAATACTTAGATATGTATTAAAATATAAAAACTGTATGCCAATGACATCCACCAGCTTCAGGGCAGTGATTGTCTAAAAGGTAAAAGACAGAAGAAGCCCTAAAGAAGGAGCCGGTAGGACTTCCCGTCTCTGGAATACTGTATCTGTGCATCTGAGTGCGTAGGTGTGTGTGCGTTTAGAGCAAACGCAGCCAAATGTTAAATTTTGTGAAGCTATGACAGAGGCCATATACATATTTCCTAGATTATCCTCATGGTTCTCTGTATGTTTAAAGTATTTTTTTAATTTATAAATCTTTAAATAACCGATAAGACTGTAAGACAAAATCCAACTTTATGCTGTTGATGATCTAAAGCAAACTGGCACTGAAGATAAAAATCAAATAAACAGACTCATCAGGCAAATAAAAATGCAGCAATTTTCTTTTCAGACAAAGAAAAATTCAAAGCAAAAAAGAGGATTGAATGGGAAGAGGGTAGTTTTATGTCAACACAAGGTACATGATCAAGATATACTGAAAAATGTTAACACTCAGCACTATGAGGAATACAAGCAGAATAAAATGAAAATATAACAGCAAACATTTGTCAGGTACTTACTATACATCAGATCATGCCGAGGATGTCATGTGGATTATCTCATTTAATATGCACAACAATTGAAGAAAGCCATACTATTATCACTTGGGGTTTTTCCAGATAGGAAAACTGAGACTAGGTTAGCCACAGAGGCAGAAATTGCAGTCCTGGGATGTTGGTCTGCTGTCATCTGAGTATTTTAATGTTGAAATCTTTACCATGACAGAGATGGCAGTAGGAGGTGGGGCCTTTGGGAGATAATTAACATCTTGAGGGCAGAGCCTCCAGGAATGGGATTAGTGCCCTTCCAAGGGAGGCCCAGCCCCTTCCACTGCATGAGAACCCAGTGAGAAGGCACCATCTATGAAGCGTCTATGAAGTTCCTATGGAACTTGCCAAGGACTTTTCAACCATCAGAACTTTGAGAAATAAATGTTTGCTGTTTACAAGCACCTGACTTATGGTTTCTGTTATAGTAGCCCAGACTAAGACCAGGCCCATCTTGGGTCTCACCCAGGACCCACATTCATCACAAGTAAGGCTTTAAGCATTTCCCAATTATGATAGGAGAATGATGTTTCTCTGTCAGATTTTAATTGATAAAGTAAAAAACAAATACACAACTTCAAAAATATGTGTTTGAGTTAAAAAGTATAAATAAATTAGTACAAAGATATTACATTGTCCATCTTACAGAGAATTTACCTTTTTAAGAATTAGTGGAATGTATGCAAAAGCTAATCATAAATGTACAAGGAAAATAAATAACAGAAAAGGGTAAAAAAAAGTGAAAAATTGTAACTCACTTTATCTCATGGTAATAAATTAGTAGTAACATTAAGTTCACATATTTAAAAATTGTAAAACATTCTACTAAACTATTAGGTCAAGGTATACACCAAAACTGCAATTTTATGTTTTGTTCTTTTTTCCTTTTTTTGAGACAGAGTCTCACTTTGTTGCCCTGGGTAGAGTGCTGTGGCATCACAGCTCACAGCAACCTCAAACTCTTGGGCTCAAGAAATTCTCTTGCCTCAGCCTCCCGAGTAGCTGGGACTACAGGTGCCTGCCACAACACCCGGCTATTTTAGGAGATGGGGGCCTGGCTCTGGCTCAGGCTGGTGTCCACCTCATGAGCTCAGGCAATCCACCCACCTCAGCCTTTCAGAGTGCCGGATGACAGGCATGAGCCACTACACCCCACCAAAAAAACTGCAATTTTCAAATACAAATTATCACAATAGATAATTGATACAATAGTAATGTCTAACTTGTTAAAAATGTGCCCACAATAACTATAACCCAATTATAACCCAAGAAGAAAGGGAGAGAGGAGAGAAAGGGTGGGGGTGAAGGAAGGGTAATTGGTGGAATCACACCTACGGTGCACCTTACAAGGGTACATGTGAAATTTACTAGGTGTAGAATATAAATGTCTGAACACAATAACTAAGAAAATGCCGTGAAGGCTATCTTAACCAGTTTGATGAAAATATTTCAAATTGTATGTAAAACCAGCACATTGTACCCCATGATTGAGTTAATGTACACAGCTATGATTTAATTTTAAAAGCTGGAAGAAAAAGTATCCAGTGTACTCAGGACTATTATGAAACCAACACATAATCACCCACACTTCCATATGAAAGATAAAACACAACTACATCCCAGAATGAAGGGAGGAAGAGGAGGGAGAGGGGATGGGAGGGGGGCAGATGAGTGGAGGGAGGGTAATCCGTGGGACCTCACCTATGGTGCACCATGCAAGGGTACATGTCCAATCTGTTAAGAGTAGAGTATAAATGTCTTAACACAACAAGTAAGTAAGTGAGGTGAGGCTATGTTAGCCAGTTTGATGTAAGCATTCCAAATTGTATGTAAAATCAGCACATTGTACCCCATAAATGCATTAATATACGCAGCTATGATTTAATAAAAAATTGTTAAGAAATAAAAAGTTTTTAAGTGCCTACTGAGTGTTAAGTGCGGTTCTAGCCACTCCCAAAGAGCAGTGAACGAGACACAGGGTTTGTCCTATGGGGGTCACAGCTCGCAGGAAAGAAAATGATAAATTCTTCAAAGAAGTGCTAGGCTGACCAGGACAGCCTGTGAGCTGACCTAACCCAGAGGGAGGCAGCAGGATGGAGCTGGGACTGGGGAACACAGTGGGGAGACAGTCCTACACCCTATGTGCAGGTATGGAGCTTGACCTCCTGCCCGGCATGGCTCCTGAACTTCATTTTAGTCTGTCTGTGCTGCTCAGGAATCTGTTCCTCCCTGCCATAGAATTATGTGCTTACAGAATGAAAATAGAAGAAAACTTAAGGAAAAATATTCCTTTCAAAGAAAGTCTAGGACAGTCTTGGAGAGGGGGGAGGATAATTAACTTTTGTGAAATAGTAATACTTTTTTATCATGTCAAAACCTTTTCTTAATGGAGGAATTTATAACTAATTAAGAAAGCTAGGTTTTTCAGAAGCACAACTCTGCCTTTTGATCTGCAGGCCTCCAGGCTGTGAGCTTCCAGATGCCTGAAGCAGATTTTAACTAAAGCGTTTCCCCCCAACAAAGGCATTTTCTGTGGCACCTAATGAAACCACAGCTGTGCCTTGTTGTGTTAGAAGATCCGAATCGATAAGCTGAGACGCCAAGGTTTGGCAACCTGGAGCCCTGGAGGTGGCTGATGTGTGAATCCTTAGGAAGCGCGCTGAGAAGATTGGGGCTTTCTGGTGGCTGTTCAAAGGGGGGTTGAGGTGAAGAATCCTGTGGGGACAGAGGTGGAACAGAAGAACGCGTCGGAGACTTGTCACCCGGCCGTGGGAGCACGTCCCACCAGAGTGTCATTCTCTCCCCAGCAGGTCTGTTGGAAATGTGCTTCCTGTGTTAAGTTCAAAGTGACCTGTGAGAGGTCTGTGAGGGAGACACTCTGGAGGACGTGGAGTGTGCCGTCAAAGACAACAGCAACTAGCAGCCAGCTCTCTCAACAAGAGGTGTGCTTCGGGTTCCAATTCCAGGATACTTGTTAGGAGCATAAAACCAACGAGCCAACAGGTGTTTGTGCATAGCTGCTGTGTGCCGGACGCTCTGTCAGGTGCTGTGCACGTAATGTCGAGTAACACAGACATGGCCCTGCCCTTGCAGAGATTATAGTGACCAGGTAGCTCCTATACTATGGGGAGAGGCCAGGGTTAGGGGAATATGGAAAACTCCAGAAACACAGTGACTCGGTCTGGAAGGCTCCCTAGGGAGGCTGCATCTGACCTGGGGACTGAAGGGTGTGGGCTAACCAAAAGGAGGAGGGAACTTCGGTTTACAGACGACCAAATCCGCTAAAATGAAAGCAAGAGAATTTGAAAAATAAAAGATAGAAACCAACAAGGGCAAAGAGAGTGAGACAAAAGACACCAGCCAGCAATCTGAGAGTTTGGAAAGCAGTTCCACACTTGGAAAATGCCTTAGCTGATTGAGAAAACGGTAACCGGCAGGGAAAACCCAGAGAGCAGCGCTCACCGCTGCTGCTGCTGAACCCTCAAGGCCGGTGGATTCCTGGCACTGGGTACCTTGGGCATCAGGGTGAAGACTGCTTAGAAATATAAAACCAGCACATTGTACCCCATGATTACATTAATGTGCACAGCTATGATTTAATAAAAATTTGAAAAGAAACAAGAGCCCCAATGGAAAGCCAAAGAAGGAATTCCTTCCTCTCCCCCACTCGCCCGGCCTGCACCTGCCCATCCTCTATCCTGGCAAGGGATTTAAAGTTTCACCTTTGTAGGGTATAGCACATTGAAAAGGCACATAGGGAGGGAGGAATTCACTGCAGTCAGCTTCAAAAACAGCGTGTCAGGCTGCCGGGGCAGTCCAGAGACTTCCCAGGGCCCCAGAGGTGGGAAAAAACAAGTCCGACACCCTCACGGTGGAGGCAGCGGAACGGACCTCTGTTTGTCCATCACCAGGCGACAAGACGTGGCTTCTTCGTGGTTTCTCTCCTCCTCAGCCTCTGGTCTGTGGTCACTCGATTCTTCCTTACATGGAAAAGAAATGCACAAAGAGCGGAGGAAAGGTGATGTATGAAATTTAGAGATAACAAGTAAAACAAATGCTTTTTTAAAATGTCCAAACTACAGATTGATATGGGGGTACAAAGGTTTAGGTTACGTTCTTTTCCTTTCTAAGGTACAGTTCCAGTTGTAGTTGAGCCCTTCACCCAGGAGCCTGCTGACACCCTCACCCTGTGCAGCTTAGATGACTCTTTGTGCTCCTGTTATAACGGATGCAACACGTTAATATCACAGACTGTCACATAGAATTATAAATAAATAAACATATAAAAAGAAAAGAAAAAGTCAAAACTAAGTTCGTAGTCACCTGCTCAAGAATATGTTATCCGCCTGTCAGTGTGATCTGAATGGGTCAGTCCCTTACCCGCCCACACGTGTATGTTGCTCAGAGGTGCTCTGTGTAAGGCACTGGGGCTGCGGAGATGAACTTGACCTTCTCTGATCTCAGACCCTCACCACCAGGAGGAGGCAGCATTGGTGAAGCCGAGTGCTGAGTGGGTGACCACATATCTGAAAGGGGTATCTTGTTTCAACTTGTTCACAAGAAAAATTCAGGAGTAGGGAGTCAAATAATCTCTTAAGGTTGTTTTTATATAACCATAAAATGCCTGGTTTTAGTAAAACGGATGTTTTTAAATCATCAAGTCAAATTAATTTTACGTATGCACAGCCTTGGGTGAGCATAAGTCAAGATGTTCCACTTCCTGGTTTTATTGTCTTCTAATCAATTCAACAAAATGGACAGAGGACATTTGCCGGATGCGGGAAATGAGTTACCTCCTTCTCCTTACAGAGCTCCCCGCCGAGTGGGAAGATGCTCTGCTACATGCTCAGTACAGTTTTCAAATCAAGGAGCCAACAGTCTTCATGCTTCTTCTGAAGACAGTTATATAATCTGAGTGAAGGAAATGAAAGGAAGTTTTGCATAAAATTAAGCATAGGAAAGCAAAATGAAATTCCTTCATCCACTAGGGTGAAATATTGTGAGAACAAGAAAAACCCAATACACATAAATGTTTTAAATAGCAAAGAAGAAATTTTTGCCCAGTTGAAAAATAATGAAGACTTTGGAAAACATGATGCTGAAGTAAGCCCTTGTAAGGATCAAGCTAAAATAAATACAGGCTGAGTTAAATATGTCCCAAGTATTCCACAGTTTATGCCGCCTTCAGCAAACAGTTTACTGTATTCCTAAAATACTGAGAACTGACGAAAGACCACCAAAGCTTACATAAAGAAGGCCAGGACATTTTCATAAGCCACAGAACTTTTTCTTTTTCTTTTTTTGTTCCTGCAGTTTTTGTCCAGGGCTGTGTTTGAACCCACCACCTCTGGCATATGGGGCCAGCACTTACTCCTTTGAGCCAGAGGCACTGCCCAGCCACAGAACTTTTGAATATACTCAGCTCTGTCACCTCACTAAAAAGTACTAGGCAGGGCATGAGAGGAGTTAGAGAAACCTTTTTAAAGCTTCTAGAATATAATGGCATTATGACTAATATGCTTCAGGCCTTTATGAAGGAAAAAAATCATATTAGACAAACCTGGAAGATGTTTTCTGATAGAATGCCAGAATTAATGAATGGAGCCCAGTAGGTGTTGATTTTATGTCATTATAAGTTAAGCCTGTTATTTTGCAGTCAAGGAATGAAAAATAAATATCAAACCAGCCTGACCTGCTCTCCTGATTTAATAGCTTAATTTCCAGAAATGCCAGTGAAAAATAGCACAAATGTTTGCTTAGGCCAATTCTTCTTTATTATAGTTCATCCATTTCCCCTTTTCCACAAGGAATGCAGAGCCTAACAGAGCTTAATTAAGTTTATATTTTATGGGCCAAGCCACATAGCCTTACAAGAGCAAGCTTGTTAGAGGCAGGAGAGGAGGTTGTGTTCCAGAACCCAGTCCACGAAAAGCATCCCAGGACCGCAGGGTACTCCACCCACCCTAATGCCCGGCAGCCAGTGCAGCAGCCAAAACTCCATTTTTCACACATGGTAGAGGAACAGACATTCTACGCTGAGCCAAGGCAGCAATGGAAGTAAACCAGCATCCATCAGGAAAGGAACAGTGTCCCTGGGAGGTCCCTCTTTAGCCCTAATGACCCTTTTCTTTCATCACACAGGTTTGTAGTTTCTGCATTTGCTCTTAACATGGAGAAAGAATGGCAGGATTGTCCCTGCCTCCGCCCCACACACTGCAGGCACCAGGCCTCATGAAATTCCCTGGAGGAAAACGGTGCTTAAATGTGTAGGTTTATTCTGTCAGAGGAGTTGATGTGTCAGAGCCTCAGGAACAAAGTTGCTGTAACAACTTGCTTGCTAATGTCTTCTAAGAAGATTGGCTTGACCCCATGAAAGTGACCAATTGCCTGTCAGAGCTAAGTGAAATATAAATGTTTAAAAGAGGACCCACATGAGGTCTACAGTTCAAATGGAAATAAAGGCAGGTAGCTTTGTTTTAACTGCGCTGAGAAGGCAAAACCAGAACCGTGAATGTCTCTGTTAGGATGGAGTCTGCTGCAGAAAAGCAACATAAGAGTTGTTAAGCAAATTAGAAGTTTGTGACATTCTCACATAAAAGAAGTCCCCGTGAAAACAGTGCAGGCTGCCCTTTGCGTGGCTCACACCTGTGATCCCAGCACTCTGGGAGGTGGGTGGATCACCGGAGCTCAGGAATTCCACACCAGGGTAAGCAACAGCGAGACCCTGTCTCTACTAACAGTAGAAAAACTAGCCAGGGATAGTGGTGCACGCCTTTAGTCCCAGCAAATCAGGAGGGTAAGGCAAGAGGATCTCTTGAGCCCAAGAGTTTGAGGTTGCTGTGAGCTCTGACTCCACAGCACTCTACCCAGGGTGACAGTCAAGGCTTTGTATAGATCCTTCACACTGACATTGGGCTCATCTCTCTGTTCCAACACTTCGTAAATGGCTTCAGTTTTCAAGGTCATCTCATGCTACTAGCTGACTGGCAGAGCCCCAGCCACTACTGATGCCTTCGACACGGCAGGAAGAAGAATGGGAGAAGAGGCCAACACACTGTTTTCCCAGCCATGTAGCCAAGGGACTTGTTTCCCAACAAACAATAGCTCCTCTGGATCCTACCAAAAACGGGTCTCAAGGACCTACTTTCCATAAGCATCAGTGCCAACTAGTAACTGATCAACCCCGTCAGCCTGACATTCCAGAAGAAAAGGGATGTGAGCAGCACCCACCACCAGGCCGGCAGGCAGGTGGCTGTCTGGAAAGCGCCTGAGTGAGATCCAGAGGACTGGATTGGGACCCTAACTGATCAGGGGCAAGTCCCACAGCTTTTCTGAACTTGAGTTTGCTCATTTGCAAATGACAGGGCTCAAACAAATGCCTTTTAAATTGCTCTCTAGCTTTTATTTTTCACAGTTTGTCTCTTTCTATTGCAATTTTCTTATCTAAAAAATCACAAAAATAAATAATTCCATTCCCCCAAGAAGGTTAAAGATACCATTTACTAACAATTTGGGAATAAATTCCCTCAACACCATCCTTGAGCACCTGGCTACGTGTGGAGCAAGCACCATGCCACATACGCAGGCACAAATTAGATGCACGTCTTACCTCCCAAGAGCCTACAGTTTAGGAAGGGAAACAGAAAAATAACAAAATCCACAACTCTACGTAACATATGCAACAAGAGAGGAGTGAGGCTCAGTGCCCATAGCACAGTGGTTACAGCTCTAGCCACATGCACCAAGGCTGGTGGGTTCAAGCCCCAGCCCAGGACAGCTAAACAACATTGACAACTGCAACAAGAAATAGCAGGTGTTGGGGGAGGCACCTGTAGTCCCAGCTACTCGGGAGGCCGAGGCAAGAAAATCATTTAAGCCCAAGAGTTGGAGGTTGCTATGAGCTGTGATGCCCTGGCACTCTACCCAAGGTGACATAGTGAGATTCTGTCTCAAATTAAAAAAATAAAAAGAGAGAGGAACGAAACATTTGAACAGAAGGGCAGACTGGAAGGTCAGAGATGGCATACCAGAGGAGGCAACATCTAAGTTGGGTTTTGAAGGGGGAATAGGAGTTTGCCGGGCAGGAAAAGGAGGAAAGGCATTCCTGGCAAATGTGACCTTGTGAGGAAAGAGGAATGAAGGCTTGTGATGTTTTCAGAGAATATAAACTATTCAGCACTGCTGGGAATTAGCAGAGAGAGGAAAGGATGAGGGCTAAGACTGCCACGTCATGCTAAGAGGGTCTGGCCTCACCTCACAGCTGGGCAGATGATTGTGGACTGACATGGTCCTGATACTGGACAAGTGACGCCCCAGCCAGCTCAGCAGAGTGGGGCTGGAGGACCTGCGGCCTCCATCTTGGCAGTGTTGGCGGCAGCCAGTGATACCAGATTTTTGACTTTGGATTTCCAGGCTCTTGGTCTCGACCATTCGATGAATGAACTGATGAACCACAGGATGGACAGTAAGTTAGGTTTTATTTACAGAGGTATTATTACAGCTCTTACAAAGAGCTAAACCTTGCGGAACAGGATAAGACAGGTTTTATATAAGTGTCACAGCTCTTACAAAGAGCCAAACCTCCTTACAGAGCAGGGTATGTGTTACAGCTCTTACAAAGAGCCAAACTTCCTCACAGAGCAGGGTATAAGTGTTATAGCTCTTCCTCTTCTGCTCTCTCTCCCTCAGCGGTCTGCAGCAATTTGCTGCTGTCTTTGCTCTCTTGCTCTCTCTTCCTCAAAGGTCAGAAATCTGCTGAAGTCTGCTCTTCTGCTCTATCTTCCTTGATGATCTGTGGTGATCTGCCCTTAGGCTCTCTGCTCAGGGGTTTATATAGGGGCAGTTGTCCCATGAGCTGAGAGCTTACCTGATTGGTCTATAAAATAGACCAGTCAGGAGCAGTATTGAAAATGGACCAATCAGGGATGCACTGGAGGAATCACCAGTGTTTTACCCTGATCAGCCAGGTCTTTTTTGTTCCTGGAGCCTCCAGTGGGAGAGGAAAGCTTCCCCTTTGGCTCCAGCCTGCCCAAGGCAGAGCCGGCAGGTCCTCTAGTGCTGCTCTACTAGAGCCTCTGGTGGGGGAGGGAAACTCCAGAAGGTCTCGGCTGAGCTGGCTGGGGTGCCACTTTTCCAGTATCACCGGCAGAGGAACAAGCAAGCTGGAGCATAGGTAAGCAGGGGAAGCTTCCCTCCCCCAACAGAGGCTCTAGTAGCCAAAAGAACCAGACACGAGTCGGGGAAGACACTGGCGCCATGCTGTCTCCTCACAGGGACTTCTAGTGATTCCTCCAGTGCATCCCTGATTGGTCCATTTTCAAAACCTACTCATGATTAGTCTGTTTTCAAGACCCAGAAGCTCATTGGACAACTGCCCCTATATAAGCCAGAGACCCTGAGCACAGACCTCTGCAGATCTCAGGAGAAAGAACAGAAGAGCAAAGAGGTTTGGCTCTGCCACACTTGTGTCCTGCTCTGTGAGATTTGCCCTTTATAAGAGCTATAAACACTTGCAAAGAGGTTCACCTCTTTGTAAGAGCTGTAAACACATTCAATGTGGTTCGCCCCTTTGTAAGAGCTGTAACACTCATATTATAAAACCTATCTTACCGCTAATCCTACTCTATAAGGAGGTTTGGCTTGTTAAAAGAGCTGTAACACTCATACCTGTTGAGTAAAACCTATCCTGTGGTCCGTTGCTTCATTCTTCTCTGAGACCAAGAGCCTGGAAATTCAGTATCAAAAATCCAGTATCAGTCCCATGTTAGAAAGGTGACTTTGCATCCACATGGAGACTCAATCAGAGGTCAGCAGCCCCACTAAGGGCTCCAGCAGACATCTGGCCAGAGATGGCAAGGGCTGGAGCTGAGGCGGGTTTCAGTAATCGTTGTTAAGTCCTGTGGACACTCCATAGTCGGTAACTGACTTGATCTCTGGCACTAGTGAGCACGTGCACCCTCTCTAAAGCTCTTTTCTGTGGTCACTGACAACGCCACACTCTCCTTTCCCTCCCTCCTGTCTCTCACTGTCTTTCTCGCCCAGCCCTTACCTGTAGCATTTCTCAGGCTCCCACCTGTGGCTCTCTGCCCTTCCCACTCTATGAGCACCCTGTGTAGCACACTTACTGTGTACATTTTAAGCCCAGATGACTCCCCAATCCAGATCCACACCTTAGGTCACTGCACTGGTGCTCAGACTCATCCCCAGGGAGCCCAGCAGACACCTGGGAGCTCTGGGAAGATGGGAGCAAAGCTCAACTTGCACAGTACTCATAAGTGGGTGTGCAGAAGTGAGTATTTGTGTGCATATGTATGTGTATCTACATGTATAAGTGTGTTTGCACCCATGTGTGCATGCATATGTGTATGTGTGCACCCATGTGTGGTGTGTGTTCACCCGTGTGTGCATGCGTATGTGTGTGTTCACCCATGTGTGCATGCATATGTGTGTACGCCCATGTGTGCATGTGTATGTATGTGTTCACCCATGTGTGCATGTGTGTGTGCACCTGTATGTGCATGTGTGTTCACCTGTGTGTGCATGCATATGTGTGTGCACCCACATGTGTATGTGTGTGTGCACCCATGTGTGTATGTGTATGTGTGTGTTCACCCATGTTTGCATGTGTATGTGTGTCTTCACCCGTGTGTGTGTGTGTTCACCTGTGTGTGCATGTGTGTTCACCTGTGTGCGCAGGCAGATGTGTGTGTTCTCCTGTGTGTGCACGCATATGTGTGTGTGCACCCGTGTGTGCATGTGTATGTGTGTGTGCACCCATGTGTGCATGTGTATGTGTGTGTGTACCCATGTGTGCCTATGTATGTGTGTGCATCTGTGTGTGCATGTGTGTGTGCACCTGTGTGCAGGCATATGTGTGTTCACCCATGTGTGCATGCGTGTGTGTGCACCCGTGTGTGCATGCGTATGTGTGTGTGCACCCATGTGTGCCTATGTATGTGTGTGCACCATGTATGCATGTGTGATTGGACAGGAAGAGCAAACTGAACAGGATTCATACTGATACACTGGGGTTACTTTATAGGAGAGGTGGCCTTCCCCTTTTATTTTATATGCTTTTATTCATTTAAATTTTCTGTAATGAGCACAAATTCTAGTTATGGTTTTTAAAAATCTAAGGCAATCTAAGGGACTATTTTGAACTCCACACCCTTCCCTCTTTCCACCTACCACTGGCCCTCATCCTTTCTCCCACTGCATCCCAACGTCTTCCAGATCTGTGTCTTTGCCTGCAATGTGCTCCTTCCTTCCTCAACTGTGCCCCAACCACCACTGGCATGACTCTCTCACTTCCTCCCTAGAAAATGTACAGCTCAAGTTCACACCTCACACCTAGGGCCCTTCACAACCTGCCACCAGCCTCACAGTCCAACTTTATTTGCCGTTACACAGCCTGGCCCACTTGTGGTCACACCTAAGGCTCCACTCCACCTTTGTGGTAATGTTCCCCTTTGCAAATCAGGCCTCTGCCCTCCCCCACTTCTGCAAGTACCTTTCCCCATCTCCTCTTCCCACAGAGTCTCCCCAGAACTCTTTGAGACCTGACTCAGTGTCATCCCCCTGACTTTCCTGCACGCATGGAAGTGTCAGTGCACTATTTTATCATCTCCACCATAAGGCACCTCTGCTCGTGTCTGCACAAGCTGGCGAGTCCCACAAGAGTAGCAATCCTGCCCCCCACGCTCGCATCACTCCAACACCCAGCTCACTGCCTGCCTCAGACCGAAGCTCAGTAGATGTTCATTAAGTGAGTGAGAGGTAAATGGGTAAATGCACTTGGGAAATTGGTTCTTTATATTTTTTCTACCTCTCCTCTCTTTATCTCAGAGCCTATCTCCACCAGCCCTGCCCTCACTGCTCCCCGTGACCTTGCTTCCAGCCAACACTACACACAGCAGTGTTACTGGGCCCTGTTAATGCCTTTGCTAACACATTTTTTTTAATAATTCCTTTATTTCATCAAGATTTAGCACACGTTTTTCCTTCCTTCCTTCCTTCCTTCCTTCCTTCCTTCTTTCCTTCCTTCCTTCCTTCCTTCCTTTCTCTTAGAGACAGAGTCTAATTCTGTCACCCTCAGTAGAGTGCCGTGGCATCACAGTTCACAGCAACCTCCAGCTCTTGGGCTTAGACGATTCTCTTGCCTCAGGCTCCCAAGTAGCTGGGACTACAAGGCCCGGCTTTGCTAACACATTTGAAAGGGACTGCCCTTAGACACTTGCCAGGTACATGGCCTCTGACAATTACTCAGCAAATAAACTTTTGTTTTCTTTCCAGAAAATCATGGTGGTGTGCTAGATTGGCACCAGGTTGATGTGAGAACCAAACAGGATAGTGTGTGTGTCCTGACAAGAATAAAATCTGGGTCCTCAGGAAACCCAGCAATACCTCTCTTCTCCTTCACCCCTCCCTGTACTTTTCTCGTTTTGATAAAAAATCTTGAAAACAAGAAAAACTTTACCCATTTTAAAAATGATTATTTGAACCAGACATGGTGGCTCATACCTATAATCTTAGCTCTGTGGGAAGCCGAGGCAGGTGGATCTCTTGAGCTTGGGAGTTCGAGAACAGCCTGAGCAAGAGAAAGACCCAGTCTCTAATAAAAATAGAAAAACTAGCCAGGCATTCTGGCAGCCACCTGTAGTCCCAGCTACTTAGGAGGCTGAGGCAAGAGGATCACTTGAGCCCAGGAGTTTGAGGTTTCTGTGAGCCTGACACCAGGGCACACTACCCAGGGCAATAGAGGGTGTCAAAGAAAGAAAAAAATGACTGTTTGATGAAGTTAGTGGCAGGTGATGGTAGCGTCAGTAAGGGCAGAAAGTTTGGAGAGAAAACCCTGCCCCTGTCCCCTCTGATCACTTCACAGCCACCTACTTTGTCTCCTTCAAGAACACGCCCTCCAGTCACCCTTATAATAATTCCTCAAATACACCCTGCCCTCCCCACCTAGAATGTTCTTTCTGTCCATTCTTTCTGCCTAGACCATTCTTACCCATTCTTTGTGATCCCAGACAAGGGTCACCTCTTTGTAGAGCAGGTCGGATGCCCTGAAGAGAAATTAGGTCACTTCTCTGGGGTGCTTCCACAGGGCGAGATGCCCCCTGCCCGCCCACCCACGTCCCTCTCTGCCCCGGCCGTGTCTGGGTCTGCTCCCTGCCCTGGAACACAGCGTCCTCCAGGGACTCTGCTTTAAACCATGGCCCAGCATCTATACCCAAAGCTGCAGAGTAAGTAAAGAAGAAATTAATTATAACTGACATCGAGAATTTTAAATCTGAAAGCCATTAGTTAGTTTGGGACAACAAAGAGGCTCTTACTGCCTCCTTACAGGGCACAGCGTTGCCCCTGCATGATGTGGCGGGAATCCCTGACTTTTCTCTCTATGTTGGAATTTAATTTCTGCCTTAAATAAATCTCACTCTCAATGGAGGTTTTGACAGTACCAAGGCCATTAATGAGAAGAAAACCCTGGAAACCTAATTATCAGCTCGAAACCCATCCAGGGACGGCTGTGTGAGGGAAGGTGTGAAATCCGACTGCTGAATCATTCTGGGCTGGGCTGCGTCTGGGTGTTTGTAACTGATGCAATTATTTCTCTCCAAGAGACATTTCAAAGAATGGCATTTAAAGTGACCACAGAGTAGATTAAAGAAAAGAAAGTTACAAATTTTATACAGACATCATCAAAAAGAGGGCCAGTGTGCCGACAGGGAAGATTGCTCCTTCAAGCAAGATTGCTGCCTGTTCTGGTGCCTTCTGAGATTTAAAGGGACAGGTGCTGAGAAATACTTCCAGAGAAAGAGTCGGGGAGCATTATGACAAAATGGCTCAGAGAGCCTGTTCCTTTTTATTCATCACTTAAAATAAAGGCTCCCACTGGCAAAAGCAAGCTTTTCATCAATGGTGGAGAATTTGTTGTGCAAGTATTGGATGCTAAACTGTTTTGATTTATTTATTTACATATATATTTTTGAGACAGAGTCTCACTCTGTCATCCTGGGTAGAGTGTTGTGGCATCACAGCTCACAGCAACCTCAGACTCTGGGCTCAAGTGATTCTCCTGCTTGAGCCTCCCAAGTAGCTGCGACTACAGACGCCCACCACAATGTCCAGCTACTTTTAGAGACAGGGTCTCACTCTTGCTCTGGCTAGTCTCAAACTCATGAGCTCAAGGGATACACCTGCCTAGGCCTCCCAGAGTACTAGAATTACAGGCGTGAGTCACTGTGCCTGGTAATGCTGTGTTTTATTGTTTCATTTTGTCCTCCGAGTGGCCTGGATTCAGTATCTCTCTCTGCACATAATCTTTAGCCTCATACTCTATTGCCTGATTAGCAAATTGCCTCAGAAACATTCAGAAAAACATTCACCCCAAAACATTCACTGCAAAAGACATACGACAGTCCACCTTCTTGGAAGATAATTCAATCAAAGGCCTTAAAAATGTGTCTACCTTTGCTTCCTATAAATTTCCCCCCAGGAATTTATCCTAAGAAAATCATCAAAGTTGTGTGCAACTCAATGTGTATAACGATGGGCATTGTAACAGCAAGTCTGAACCCTCTCAGTATCCGACCATGATAAATAACTAAAAAAAATTCTCATTCTCTCACAATAAAATATAGTACCGTCTAAAATTATTTTGTTACCACAGGGAGGTATTCATAGTAAAGGAAACTTTAAAAAGATTACAAACAATATGAATAGTATGAGCTCATTGTTGTGAGAAAAAATAACACACAGAAGTCTTCTGTGCGTGATCTAACTGGGTCAGGAGTTTTGTCAGTTAAAGAAAAAAGTTAAAGTGGTAAAACATAAAAAATATATACATATAAACCTTTTGTTTAAACTGAAAATAAAAATGTATACTCCCCTACTAGTCAGTAAATGGCCAAGACTAATTTCCCCTTCGGTCTGAGCCCCTTCCGCCGGTCCGTATCATTTGCCATTATGTACTGCAGATATTTCCAGTTTCGATTTCTTTAATTGGAGAGAAACACACAGACATTTGTAAAGCAATCTAAGTTCAAAATTCTGCTGTATTTTTATAATTTGACTCCAGCTCTGACAACAGTCTTACCTATACCCGCATTTGGTAGCAAATGTTTAACAAGTTGCCTTTTAAAATTTTGCTCCATAGCATTAAAGTTACTTTTCATAGAATTAACCCTTTTCTCAAAGTCTTGTTTCATCAGTTTGTGTAATTGAAATAACACAATCAATAACCAGCAGATTTGGGTTAAAACAACTGAATTTTTATCAGTAGATAAAACCATGGGGCAGAAAAAGTGTGCTTGAAGTAGCCTGCCAGCCACTGCAGGTCACCTCCACTCAGTGTCCTTTGACCATCCTGATACTTCTCTAGTTCCTTATCCCATCACCCTACATTTTAGTCATAAAAATCACCACTTGTAACCCTCCCATTTGTCTCTTGCTCACTTGTTTACCATATGTCTTCACAGGGAATTAAACTTTTCCGTCTGTTTGTCCACTAGCACCTAGCACGGGCTTAAGGTTGTTGTCATTTGACCTTTTTAAATTTATCTTTGTAGAGACTGCTCACTACTCAGGCTGGTCTTGAACTCCTGGCCCCAAGTGACCCTCCTGCTAAGACTCCCAAAGTGCTGGGATTATAGGCATGAGCCACCTCACCCAGCCACATTTAATATTTACTTAGTATTTGTGTACACGTGAACACTTGTAGTTTCAGGGAGTAGCAGTTTCAGTAGGGAAATTGTTGTATCACGACAGAGAAAAACCCCTATCAACTGCAGTATCTTGTTCTGATTCTTGGATGACATTATACATCTATATTACAATGAAGACTTACTCTGTTCCTTTCCCCTAGTTAAAATATTTATATTCACTCCTTTAGTAATATGCATCCTCATTGTCAACAAATATCAAAACGAAAATCATTTGTCATTGAACAACTCATAGGTGAGTACAATGTCCAATGTGACATGAAGTGGAGCCTCCAAGTAGCCTCTTAAAGATTCATATAGATGTTATTTTGTAAAACCAGCTGAACCATCCTTTGAGAGGTGGTAACAAAGGTGAGTTATTTTAGGGTCCTCAAGATCAGATATCTTAAAAGAGAGATGCCAAAAATTAAGAAAAAAAGAAGAAGAAATTTATGTAAAAGGATTTATTAAAAAGTTGAACTCTGGGAGTAACAAGTCTGGTAGATTCTAGGAGACTGGTGGAGAAAGATCTTTCAATTACATAGAGTGATTTGGATGACATTAGACCTCCCATAAGGGGTATTCGTGATCCAACTGCTTTACCAGGCTTCCTTGTGGGCAGGAAGAAGTCTAACCCCTGTGTGGTCTGCTGGGGCGGTGAGTCCTTCAACCCATCAGGTTTCAACTGACAAGCCTTCCTCAGACGGCAGGGTGGAGGACCAGCTGCAAGATAGTTTCCCAGTGGAAAATCTGGGCAGTCAAATCTTAGTTCTCAGTTAGACTAAGTCAGATAGGTTGGGAAGAAGAAATTGGATTTGTCAGTTTAGAAAACTATAGCTAGATATTTATGGGGAAATGAAAGAATTAAAAATTTGGTCAGCCTGAACAAGAGTGAGACCCCATCTCTACTAAAAATAGAAAAACTAGCCGGGCATGGTGGCATGTGCCTATACTCCCAGCTAGTCAGAGGAGAGGCAGGAGGATCAATTGAGCTGGGCTTGGAGTGGCAATGACCTACAATGTCACCACTAAACTCTAGCCTGGGCAACAGAGTGAAATTTTGTCTCCAAAAACAATTTTTTTTTCTGGTAAAGACTGACAATTAGAAAAGGTAACAGGATCAAGTCCAATTTATAGGCAGGTATCCAAATCGGATTTTCAAGAGGATAAAAGTCAAAGATGGGGAGTCAATTAAGTGTTCACCAGACAAGACAGAACATGCACCCCCATCAGTGACCCACATTTCTGAAGAGGTGCAAAATTGCTCAAAGGTGATGAAAAGAACTAGAATCTGCTAAACCAGAAAAGTTTACCACAGACCACAGAGCTTCCCATTGAAATATTTTTAACTAACATAATTTCAAAGATTATTCCCAATCACAAAATGAAATTGAACTCATTAGATCAGATCTGATTATTTATATAGGTGCAGCTAGAAGGATAAGTTACCACATGGACGTTTGGGGTTTGCTGAAAGTTTTCATAAGGAATCTGATGGTGCTTCCAAAAGCTTCTTGAGGCTGGAAGCCAAACCAAGAGCTCAGCACCAAATTTCATCTGGAATACCTACAGATATGGTTGCATTTGTTTCTTTCCAACGTCCTTAAAATATCTCAGGTTCCCCAGCCCACCAGACAGTGACCTTCTTTCCTCACACAGAAGGCCAGGAACCCTGCACCCAGGTTCCAGGCCAGTTTTCCCAGGAGGTCTTTGTAAGTATTGGTTCCGTGAAGCTGACTTCAGTTCCTTAAAGATGTCTGGTTACGTCTGATTAAATGAGCATCATTCTCAATATAACATTCCGGACAAGGCTTTCATTTTCACAACTAATGTTTCCAGGTATATCCTGTTAACAAGGAGGGAAAAGTCATATAGAATCTATGCCAATTAACATGAAAATAAATAAAAAAATAAACATTTAAACAATCAATAAACATTTCCAAATTCTATGGGTCAAGCAGAGAGTTAGTTTTAGTGTGTCACTTCTGTTTACAAAGCATAGCCTATTGAATTGTTAATGAGTTACAGGCAGCACAGGCCCAAAGAAAAGAGTATTTTTTAAAGACCTGGAAAACAGGACATTAGAACTTCAATAAGGTTTCAAATTCAAACCACAATCATCCCCACCTCATTCAGTCCTGTGTAACTGGACCCAAGTCCCTACTCTTGGGTTTGTAGTCTCTTGAACTTATCTGCTTTCAGTGAGACGTCTAGAAATCCTGACACAGTGTCACAGATGTTTAAACAATATCTCCAGAAGCCTCGCTGGGGCGCCAGTTGTTTTAACCCAAAGAAACAGAGGTTTCTTTGTTGAAGATGAGTCAGTCTGGCTATAGCTGATTGCAGGTGCTTTCCGGGAAGCATCAAACTAAAACAAAAGTTATCTGTGGGTGACAAAGAACTAAAAATAGCTGTGGTTACCACTAAGTTTTAAAAGTACAAAATCTAATGACAGTTCATTACAAGAATAACGCAAATGACAAAGAAATGTGGCTGTTTCTATGGCATGCAAAAAAATTTCAGACAATATATTTATAAACATGTTTAACCTAATTTTCAAAGAAAAGTAGATATTATATCTAATTTATAAAAATAAGTGAACATAATACTTACAGAGAAAACGTCCTCAGATACACAATCGTCCTGAGACATGACCTGCTATGAATACGACAAGCAGATAGTAAGACTCTGCCAGGAAAACAGCAAGAACATCAAGTAAAGAGATTCAACAAGCCTTGAGAAGGTCCTAGACATCTATGTTTTACTAAAACTCCGTGGGTGAGTGATGCATATTCCCAATTGAAACTGGCCCAGAAGATGTCAGATTCAATTTTTTTCTTTTTTTTTTTTTGAGTCTCATTCTGTCACCCGGTAGAGTGCTGTGGCATCATAGTTCACAGCAACCTCAAACTTTTGGGCTCAAGTGATACTCTTGCCTCAGTCTCCCAAATAGATGGTGTTACAGGCATCCACCACAACACCCAACTATTTTTAGAGACAGGGTCTCCATCTTGATCATGCTGGTCTCGAATTCCTGAGCTTAAGCAATCCACCTGCCTTGACCTCCCAGAGTGCTAGGATTATAAGCCCAAGCCACCACAGATTCAAACTTCAAAAAGTAAAGTTGCAACCAAGTTAACATGTAAGAAAATTACTAAAATTATGACTAATAACAATATACCATCATCTGTTATCAAGCAGAGTAGCATGGACTCAAATAAATAGACACGTGGGCAACAGCAAGGGCATTGACAGTGCTCTAGGAACCTCTCCAAGGGTACGTACTTTCTGAAATATTTGTGCTGATGTCTCATGCACACAAATTTAACCTAGAGAGGCCGTGCGTCTCTTCTGATGTGACAACTCTTCCCAAGCACTCATCAGTAGTAACAGCTCATATACCTAATTATTTCCAGCACCTTTCTGTCTATAAGAGAAAGTAAAACAACAAACACTTTATGATTTTGCAGGACCCCCCTGGAATTCTCAAGGACAGTTTTACATGCAAAAGATATCATTTAGGATTCAATCTGGGGAAGGCAGAGTCTGGGTCACCACTGAGTACCCTGATCACTAGTCAGAAACAAAGCACAGAGGGCCCTGAGATGCTTTGCTGCCTGGGTGGAACAGACAGAGTTCCAAAGTCAGGCTCCACTCCTGACTGGGCCATAGCACCAAAACTGAGAAAGAAAAATTGCAATGGACAATTTAGGAGATGATTTGATTCTGGCTGTTACAATGAAGTGAATCGTCACTGATGAGGAATACCTCAAAGAAAATGAAGGGGGTCTGGGGCGTCATGGAAGTAGATAAACGGGGCATCGTCTGCAAGTCTTTGGGTTCATGGGGAAGGATGGGGCAGGTTTTCCCTCAGAGCAGACAAGGGCAGGATGATTCTTTGTGGTGACAAGGTCTCTCTTCTTGATGAAAGTGAGCTGCTCTGAGCCCTCTTCCCAATTGTGCCTCAAGCGTGGCCTGCTGACCCATGCAGCAAACATTCTGCCAAGCCATTTAGCAAGAGCCCCCTGCACTCTTTATATTTAACCAGGCTCCTGAGGGATTTTCCACCTGCTGACGTTCTACACCCCCGACTGTTAACTCTAAATCCCCACTGCACTTGCGGTATTTAGTTCTGAATTCAAGCTCGCTCCCCTGCTGCAATGGTCTTGGGTAAAGTCTTCCTTGCCTGTTGAACTTCATCAGTGCAATTTTTCTTTGACAACAGCTGGCCATTTTTAGGCAACAAACACATGGTAGGATTTCTCAACTGTCAGTGCTTTCTGGAAACACAGGGCTCAGCTAACGTTCAGCCTTGTCAGAGGATGCAACAAAGCTGATTTCCCGCAGTAGTTTGCATCAAATAATTACGTACTTTCAAAACTTTGGTTATTGTGGTTACCAGAGGTTGAGAAAGGTAGTGGGGAGGAGGGAATAAAGTGGGGATAGTTAATGGGTACAAAAAGATAATTAAAGTGAATAATATTTGATAGCACAACAAAGTGACCATAATTAACAATAAGTGATGATATACTTTAAAACAACTAAAGGAGCAGGATTGGAGTGCTCTTAACACAAAGAAATGATAAATGTTTGAGGTGATGGATATACCCCAATCATTCTGATTAAGTTACACTGGATACCTGTATCAAAACAGCACATGTACTCTATAAATATACACAAGTATTAGATAACCATAATAATTAAAAATTAAAAACAAAACTTTGATTAAGTCTACCTTCTTTCTGCCCATGAATGAAACATCATTTATCTGGGTAAGAATATATAAAGGGGGAAAGATAGGCTATGAGTGGGTGCGATGGCTCACACCTGTAATCCCAGAACTCTGGGGGGCCAAGGCAGGTGGATTGCCTGAGCTCAGGAGTTCAAGACCAACTTGAACAAGAATGAGATCTCATCTCTAAAAATAGCTGGGCCTTGAGGCAGGTGCCTATAGTCCCAGCTACTTGAGACTCTGAGGCAAGAAAATCACTTGAGCCCAAGAGTTTGAGGTTTCTGTGAGCTATGATGCCCTGGCACTCTACCCAGGGTGACAGAGTAAGACTCTTTCTCAAAAGTAAATAAATAAATAAATAAATAGCATCCTTTTTGTGGAAAAAAAGAAAAGATAGGCTATGAGAAGAAATCAGCTCCACAATCTAAAGAATTTCTTATCTTGTTAAAAAGTCAACTAACCAAAAATATCATTAAGATTTTACTCCTTGTACAATCAGGACCACTCCTTGACAGAATTTCAATATCATAATCCTCTTTGTTCTCCAGAACAAATGCCATGGCTCCCTTTGTTTTTAAATATGGATCTGACCTCTTTTCAAATATATATTTGGCATCCTTTCAAATGTATATTATCAGTACCTCTTTTAAATGTACCCCTTTCAAACGGATTTTTGGAAGTCTGGCAACGTGTTACAAGTTGGCCTACCCTCCCTCTCCCGTCCTTTGTCTGCTCATTCCTACCTGAGCACCATGAGGCCCCTTCTCCCCAGCTGCCCACAAGCAAAGCTTCAAGGGCAGATCAAGTATCAAAGGAAGCCGGTCAGTTTAATGTTTTAAAAAATGGGGAAAAGACTGGTCCCAGCCCCTGGATGGCCACATCCCCTCCCCACCTGCTTCCTTCCCTCTCTGCAGGTCTTGTGAGCAGAAACATCTCGTTTTAAAATTCTCAGTCTGTGGTCTACACACACTCACATACCCTCAGAACTGCCCTTGCAACGGATGCCTGCTTGTAGATACAGCTCGGGGAGTTCCCCACATCCGTTCTCATCTAATTCTAAGGTGATAGCAAATCCTCGTCCAGGGAGCTGGTCAGGAATCTTAATTGTTAAGTTTCTTCTGAGAGAGTGAGGTTGCTGTCAGCAAGGTTTAAAAAGTCATGTGTTGCAGTGTGAAAGATTTTGTACAAGAACCAGCCAAACACAGCCCCAGCTGATCCCTGGCTTCTTCCCCAGTTCCCACACCTTCACATACCACACACACACACACACACACACACACTTTTTTTTTATCCTAAACCTGCCAATCCATTACTCACCCGGCAAACTGCCCAATCCTGACTGACTCCCAGGAATGTCTGTCCGCAGGCAGAAGCACAGAGGGCAGTGCGGAGGACCCGGGATAGTTCACTTCTAGTGAGAGCAGCACCTGTCTCACCATTTCTTCTTCTTGACCTCTAGCTTGGTCTTAAGACGCACAGAACTGGGGCTCAGTCCTGAGGACGGGAAAGAGACATTTCTTATTGAAAAAACTTTCCCTTGAAAGCAAATAATAACAGCACCTGCCTATTAAACTAGAGTTCCTTTCTAAAATTTTTATTCCACCTCTAGGTCATATTTTTGGATGAAAATTTTGCTATTGAAGTAGCTGCCTGGTTGTTATGGGCCAGCATGATTGCAATTTACAGCACTTCATAAATCATGGCAAGATTGAAAATGCTTGTGACAGATGAGCCTTTAAATTGTCATCCTGCCTTTTTATGGGCCTTAAAAAGGTGGAGCTCATGACAAACTCTACACATGCGTGTCTTTTGCTCAGTCAAAAAGTCCCACCCCTGCCTTGCACAGCATTGGGAAGGGGGGGCATCTCAGGGAGCAAAGTACAGCTCTCTGCATTGCACGTTACGAGGGAGGAATCTGAACAGTCAGAGCGTGGTCCTCAGCAACTGTCAATGCTTACAAGACGAGACGCCACATCCATCCCCAAACACAATCTGTGAATTTCATGAACCCCAGTGAATGCCCAAACACAAGGAAATTTAAAGGAGGAGAACATTAGATCAATTCCTCTTGCAAAAACCAGGAAAGCTGCAATTTCTTTAACGACAAGCCCAAGGTCAAGCAGTGACTCGATTGAGAACCTCATGGGAAAATGATCAGTGTTACTTTCTGTCCCTCCTGAGCCAGAGTTTCTCAGTTTGGACTGCACATTAAAATCACTTGAGATGCTGTTAAAAAATACCCGCCCCCAAGAAGAGAACACATTTACTGTTGACAGGACAAAAGGAAAAAAAGACTTTGGAAAGAAGTATGGAGAATCTTCACAGGATTCAAAACAGACCTTCCATCTGATCCCAGAATCTCATTACTGGGCATCTACCCAGAGAAAAAACATTATTTTTACCATAAGGATATTTGCACTTGATTTTTTTATCACGGCTCAATTTACAATTGCCAGGATGTGGAAACAACTCAAGTTTCCATAAACCCAGGAAAGGATTAATAAACCGTGGTATGTGTACACCTGGGAATACTACTCAGCCATAAAAAGATGGAGACTTTACATCTTTTGTATTAACCTGGATGGAGCCGAAACACCTTCTCCTCAGTAAAATATCATAAGAACAGACAACCAAATATCCAATGTGCCCAATACTAACATGAACCAGTACAGGATCCAACACACACACACCTACAGAAGAGAAAAACTCAATTCAACTGAAGTTGGAGGGAGAAGGGAGAGGGGAGGGGTGCCGGTGTGCTCCCACCTCATGGGCACAATGTAAGGGTATATGTCCCAGATGCTGGACACAGCTACAACAGGGACTTTACCTAACAAACACAGACATTGTACCCTCATATTAACCTGAATTTGTACCTTCATATTAACCTGAAATTAAAAAAAAAAAACTACCCCTCTCCAGACTAATTCAATCAAATGTCCAGGGGAGGAGTGTGTCGCTAAGGCCTCGGGCCCTTCAGGTGATTCTCATATGTGACCATTTTGAAACTCACTGGTCTGAAAACACAAAGGAAGGCCAAAGAAATGAACGGATGGGCAGGATGTCAGCAGCAGGGATTCTGGCAAGCTAGAAACCAGGCTCACGGGCATGGATTTGGTAAGTACTGCTGCTGTTTAGCGCTAGTCGGGAGAAGTATGGGCCCACTATGCAATTTCCTGATTTGTTAGTTAAAAAAAAACCAGAAATCTAGATATTTTAACATGAAATCTCCTGATTTTTAAATGTTGAAGAATAATTCACCGAATGTGCAAGCTAAACAACACACAGTAGGACCTCTGTAAGTCAGCCCCCCAGGACTGTAACAGACTGGTCAACTTTCAGGGTGTCAGCAGAAGGAGCCAGGCCTGCTGCCCTGACGCATCCAGGGGGTTCCCGTCCGGTCTCTGAACCTCAGGTCGACTTGAGGAGGTGTTGGCCACGGGGTATCTGGGAACTAAGTGTTTGCGACCTCTGCCGTAGACAGTCACGTCAGACAGTGACTGACATGTCAGAATGTTCCATCAATGAAAACACTTCACCTTTGCCATCACAAATGGTCAGGATGGTTTTCTTGGGGTCACAGGAAAACTCAGTGGAGAAATATTCCATGGAACCCACAAGTAGCAGTTACATTGGCCCCAGGCCCACTATTCCCTCCTTATCTGAGGTTCTACTTTCCTTGGTGAAACTGACCCACCTTAGGTCAGTCATGGTCTGAAAATAGTCAGTAGAAAATTCATTCAAAAATCTGAAATTGCTCACCATTCTGAGTGGCACACTGAAATCTCACACCAATCCCCCTCGTCTGCCTGGACCATGAGTCCTCCCATGGGCCAGCACCCCCACACCACACAAGCTCCTAGCTGTCCTGTCCTGCCGTGGGCCCACACCCCCATGCTGCACAACTGTGTTCAGGACAGGGGGTGGATGCAGCCCCTTGTCTGATAAGCATTTACAGTTTCTAGGGGCCAGCACCCCCATGCTGCAGCACTCCCAGCTGCCTGCGGCTCAGCAGCCATCCACACAGTGAGTGTGCAGAGTTGGGTCCTAGCTGCAGTTTGGGGCATCCACGGGGGTCTTGGAAGGGCTCCCCCACAGACAAGGAGGGGCTTCCGGGTATAAATGTCAGCAACAGACACACAAGTCATGATTGTTGGGTTGGCCCTCCTATTTTTATATTTTGAGTTGCATTTCCTCAAGTGGAGAAAAGGAACTGGCTTCCACACAGGGCTCTGTTCCTGGACTGTCATCATTGAGGGACTTGGAAACTGGGGCACCACTGACCCAGACGGTCACTGGGCCTTGTCTCTCAGCACCACTGAAATAACTCTTGTATTGGCTTTTACAGTGTTTGCTGACACAAGAGTGGAGGAAGTGGGAAGGAAGGGAAGGAGTCGGGAGGCATAGCAGGTCCTCCAGGACTCAGGTGGGGGGGGGGCACCGAGGCCTTTCTGAGTGGACCTATTTTCTCTGTGAATTAATGCCAGGTGACCTGCTTTCCTACACATTACTCATTATTTGTGCCGCTGTTTCATCAATTGTAAGACCATCTTGCTATAGTAATAGAAAAATCTAATGAAAAAAATCTCTTCTCAATGGAAATAATATAGCTGCATCACCAAATACAAATTTATTTTTTCTTCATGAAAAGATAGTATCTGTGGACTGCATTTCGGTTGCAGGAATTAGCTGAAGCCTGCTTCAGTAGATTAATAAAAACAAAAAAATATAAATATATTAATGTTTAGATATAAAGCCTAAGATAAAATAATAGAGTATGTTTCTAAATTTTTAAACTTGTTTGCTTATAATATTCTAGAGATATTTATTTCATAAAAGAGTACAATGTTGGTTTTATAAGACTATATATATTTTCTATTTATATTCCTCTTGTCCCATTTTTCATGTGCATTATATCATCTGATTTTATTATGCCTCATATTTTATTTATTCGTTTATGAGGCTGTGGGATTTTTTTTAAGGTCTTAGTGGAATGTTTACTGAAAAAAGATAATTAAAAATAAAACCACACAGCTCACATGCACTTTTTGTTTTATATGCAATTATAAATGTATTTTCAAGGCAATTTTAATGCCCAATTTCCACAAAGAATCTTCTTCCCCCTGTGCAGGGGGACATACTCTAAGGAAATCTGGAAAAGAGGCTGTTTGCATAACTTTGGTAATTGAAGCCTCAGAGATTCCATCTACCCAGGAATGCAAAGGAGTGATTTACATTCTGGCAATAGGAATAATAGTATTTTTTGGTGCAAGTGGGTTTCCCAGAGGAAATATCACTACCAGGCCATGTTGGGAGAGAGTGGTTTGCAGAGAGGAGGAATCCCTGGGTCCCAGGGCAAGTCCTGGGGGAGTCTGCACTCTCCCGTGACAGCCACCTGGCTGGTCACATACTCTCCCCAGCCAGCAGGAACATGGTACAAGGTGGCCATCGACGCCACGTAAGTGTGGGAGCATGCACCCACCACACAGAAGGACCGCCGTGGGCGTCACTGTTGTCAAGCTGCCCAGTGAAATGGACAGCCGGTCTGCCCCGGCGTGGAGAGGCACTAGCCCCTCCCTGACGGGAGCTTGGAGCCACAGCCCCAAAGTGGGGTCCCTGTAGTGCTCCCCCTGCTCAGACCTTCCTGTGCCAACAGAGGGAGAGCAAGGAGGATGCAGCAACTCCATGGAAGAGGAAGGTCATTAGTCCATAAAACTACCACCTGAAGCTGGGAAATTGGAGGTGAGTCCAGGCCCCAGTGGCCTTCTCCCTGCTTCTCTTTCTTCCTTGATTGATAAATTAAAGAGATTCACACTTGTCCTTCCATTGTCAGCTCAAGGGGCACTCCCTCCAGGAAGCTCTCCCAGACAGGCCCCCTTTCACTCCCGTGACACCCACTGTGCCCACAGCCACTGGCCCTGCTGCATGGTCCTGTGACCACTGTTGTCCAGGATTGATGCCCCACTGGACTGTGACTTCCTTCAGCAAGCATTTACTCATCCCCTGCCTGTGACAAGACTGAGCTAAATATCAAGTATATGTTATTTAACGTAAAGCTCACAATTATTCTTCAAGAAGTATATTTTTCTTGTGTAGGTAAATAATTGACACTCAAGAAGTTTTTCTGACCATGGTAACAGAGCCAGTAAATGCCAGAGCTTGTATTTAATCTCAGGGATGTGTGACTTGAAACTCTATTTTCTCTTTTTTTATCTCAATGTAACTGAAGAGAAAAGACTTCTATGGTGTGTTATCATTGGGAGAAAATAAACTTTAAAACAAATCTATCTGCCATCACCATTCCCTCTCTCTCTCTCTTTCTCCCCCTGCATAATTAAAATCTCCATTGTTTAGAAGGCAGCTGTCCTAAAAAACAAAGTCAACATCACCACCGGAGCCAGAAATACTATCACACCAACTGTTTGGTGTTCAGACTGCTTCAAGTTATTTTATCAGAAAAATAGTACAAGTGTTGCCATATATTTATTTACATTTAAAAACAGAAGTATTTTAACTACAAACACGTCACAAACACCACTGTGTGTCACCACCCGTCTCATCATCTGATCAGCCCCCAGTGTGAGAATTATTGGTCTAAAGAACATGGTACTCATTACAAGCTTCTCAAGCTGAAACGTCAATGCTTAAATCCACCTCTAGAACATTCTCTCATAATGAACAAACAAATAACAGATTTTAAAACCAAAACACAGGGTGAGGCCAGTCCCGTGCTGGGACTATGCTGCCCTGGCCTGATGGGTGTCCAGCCTAGTCTTATGCAGACTGTCCCCCAGAGCTCACACCAAGCAGCTGTCTGCCTGCTTTATTAAAGAGAAAGAATCGCTTCCTGTTTGCAAGCTAAGTGCAAGAGGATATAAAAATCCATTCATAAGGCCAGGGAGAGCTGCCATAACCCCAGGGTATTTGTCACATTTAGATTCTATCACCACCAGCAGCAACCGATGGGGACAGATTTAGGAGGGTTTTCAGTATTCAGGAGAGATCACCTTCCCTCTCATAGGAATAGGTGGTGCTGCTTTTCCAGGGACCAGAAATGGACAAAAAGAGGGAGTATAATTAATAGCAGCACCAAAGACCTCAGCGCTGGGCTAGCTGCTCGTTTTTCATGTCTGGAAGATCGTAACTGTCTTAAGAAGAAATGTAGGAAATTTCCACTCCCTGGAACCAAGGTCACCAGGCCAAGACACGCGAGGCCTGATAAAGGGAGGCAGGAATTCAGTTCAGGACACCACCAGACAGGGCTGAGCCCCATTGTGTCACCATTCCCAAATAGTTTTTAAAATTCTGGGGGAATAGAGGGCCCACATTTATTCTCCAACGCTCCAAGAAAGCCCATTACATCCACCAAGTTGCCTTGATCAGGGTGAGTTCTTTAATACCATAGGTCCTGGTGCAGCTAGTTACACAGTCTCAGGGAAGCTACCCCAGGTCAGGATGAAGTTAAACTCTCAGTCTGGCCTGCTTGGCTGACCATTATGAAACCAGTTAGCAAAGCAAGAGCAAGGAGGTACGATTCTCCATTCCAGTGGCTGTTTTAGAAAGTTCACAGCGCCATCAGGACTGAGAACAAACAGTAAAAATCGTGATGAGGTGAGGTGAGGGGCTGGAAGTTGTTCAGAGGGATTGCAGCCTGTCTGCTTGTTGGAGGACTGGCCCGAAATGATGCTCAGTGTGTTGATTGAAGATGATGTTGAAGGGCTTATTAGTTCTGCCAAGAACTTTGCCTTGTTTTGTGAGAAAGTGAGAGTTTAATTGGAATTGTTTTTTGGAAGTAATTCTGACAGCAGGAAGACCAATTAAAAGATTTTGCAACAGAACAGGAAAGAAAGGGTGAGAACCAGGCCCACACGTGAACCCCCGCACACACCCCTTCCCACCCTCGTCCTGTCCTTGCCGCTACCACAGACCTGCAACACACACTCCCCTTTCCTTTCTTAACTAAAGCCCTATATCTGCCAATTCCTCACACCACATAAAGCGAATTTTTGATATAATCCTCATCAAAGACAGGGTGCCACGTGGTCTCTTCAAATCATAGCTTTACTTGCACTTTCCTAAGAGTGTGATGTGGGCTCCAGCTTGTAATAAAAGGCCTCCTTCTCAGCTCTTCTCTGCTCGCTCCTCCCTGCCTCCCTCAGGGCCTCTTTCTGGGTTCTCTGAACCTCCCCCGGCTCCCACATGCCCTGCATCACCCACCACCAAATCCACCAAGATTCTTCACCAAGTCAAATTGACGTTGCCCTGGCCTACACTCTTCTCGCCTTGAGCGCCCTTCTATCTATGTACTTAGTGTATTTATCTCTTGCGATTTAAGGCATTTCCCCCTTCACGCTCTCACCCACAGTTCTGACCCTCTGCCCTTTTCCTGTGTCTAGATCCCCAAAGAGCTGGGCACTGGCATGACAATGACCAAACGCTCTTGGGAGAGGTGGAAATCTGAGAGGGCAAAGAACATGTTCTTTGTAGCTAAGATTAAGGGAAGACGGCAAGAAGATTTCATGTTGTCACACATCTGAGCACCGCCCCCCCGCCTGGGGACTGTCAGCATCTTGAAGGTGGAAACCATACCTTCCTTCTGTGTCTCCAGCAGAGTCAGTGACCATTAATAGACACTAAGTGAATGGAGAAGTGAAGGCTTGCGTCATCCTTGCCTGAATACCCACCTCCCTTTTTGTGCTTCTCTCTTCTGCTTGCGGACCTGTGTCTCCTTATGAAATAAGTCATCTTTATGAGCAAGACAAGGGACCACGGGGACAACAGCCTGAAGCTGTGCCTCTCATTCATCCTCATTGCCAATTCCCAGAGCAATTAGGGGGATATAATTATAAATGTCCAAAAACCTCTTAAATATTTCAAGCATCGGACATTCACTAATATTAGTAACACATTTATTTAATCTCAAGCATCTTTCTGTATTTGATAGATTGTAAAGAGGAATTTATATGAAATGAGACAGGGTACTTCTCCTCCTATTAAAATGAACATAAATAGCTCATGAAGGGTGGTTCACTACAACAACTTCCATGACAAATACACTTCACAGAAACTGTAGAACAGCCACCTAGTGTTCTAATCTCATGAATATTTTGAGTAGTTAAGTAGAGCGCAGGATGTAAATAGAAGGAGGGGGTAGAAATAAATGCTTTTGCTAAAGCTTATCTGTAAACAGAAGACTCAGAGTTTGCACTTGGGTTTCTTCCTGTTTAATTCTTTACGTGTTGTGTCTTTAAATATGTGTGACTGTGTTTGCCTAAAGTTTTAAAGCAGTTTGTAAAATAAACTGATAGCCAGCAGAGCATATTTAAACAGGTTATTTAGCATTCTGGTCCTAATGGGTGAAGAGCCTCAAGTGGGATAGTCTGATCATACACGTTAATTTCATCCCTGCCATGCGATCTGGCAAGGCTTAGCGCACATACTCCTGCAAATTACTGGAAATACCACATTCCCCTGAGACAAGTGACAGCTATGAAACTAAGTAATATAAGCCAGAGATTCCAATACACAATAAACAAACACACCTCCAGCAAATTTCTCTGCCCCACTCATGCAAGTGGAATACAGTCTTGTCTAAACAGTAACAAGCAACTCGCCATGATTAATGTTGGAAAATAACACAGCTCTCTGGCATTGTTTTCATACACCTCCGGGACCTTCTTTCCCCTCTTCTTGAAAAGCAGGGATCAGGAATGAATGATCAGGGAAAATCCTCCCCAAGAGGGGTCACTGGCCAGACTCAGGTAGATCTGACGTGATTCACAATAGCCAGCTATGATTTTTATTCACAATTTAAAACCCCAAAAGATTTCTTTAAGAAAAATGTATTGTATGTGATTGCTGAATTATTGATTCAATTATCAATTCAAATTGATTATCCTAATAAATAGAATCCTTCAGTTAAATGAAACAAACCTATGTGATGTTAAGCTTTCACCACTGATTTCTTCTCCGACTAAAAGATTAATCCTTTCTAAATAGTGATATTTAGGCCAGGATCTGTTTTGGCTGCTTTTGTACAGCCCTGAACCTGTGGGGATCCCTTCTGAATTCACTCCCTAGCTGGGCTCTGCTTGCTCCAGCTGCATATCCGTGCCTGCTCCCCTCCTCCTCTCCACCTGCGTCCGCACACATTGCAGCCTCCACGCAACACCCTTGACTGCCGCTGCTGTTCTGCTCTGCTCTGCTACCTGGGCTCAGTCCTCATCAAGCCACACTCACCTACTCTTTGGTCACTGCGTCTACTTTCCCTACACAGCCTACAGCCACCCGAAGGCTAAATGTCACCCCTCTCAAGACACCCAGCAAAGGAAGCTTCAGAATTTGTAGATAAGAGGGGCTTACAAGCAGTCATCTGCTCAGAATTTGAAACCAGAACTTCAGCAAAATCAGATATGGAAGAATGGGGAGCAGATGGAGATTGTAAGGGATACCCTCCAATCCCACAACCTCCCTACTGAAATCTCCGAAGACTCAGATGGTCCACAGCCCACTGCACCCATCCCCCTGCCTGCTGGAAAGCTGGAACCATCAGTCAGATCTTTAGTATCTGCTTTCCCACTGAGATGAGAGGGGCTATTAATTAACTCCAGAGACCTGGAGCTGTGGAGAAGGAGAGGTGGTTAGGTTAGCATCCAGGAGGAGTCACCAGGAAGAGCCACCCCAAGGAGAGAGGGGCGTCTACACGGAAGGAACTTCTGCAGTAGCTGGGCGGGGTGGGCGGGGGGAGCTTTAAAATTATACTTAGCTCAGCAGACTTTCACTGTAACTTTTCATTCACCAGTTTACCTCTATGCAGAGAATGCCTCAGTTTAACCACCGGCATACGGGGCAGGACAAGCACACGTCCTACGTGGAGGAGCTGTGAGGGTCGAGTGGGAACCACACGCCAGTGCCTGCAACAGCTTCAAGCACAGTAAACACTCCAAAACTTATTTCTACTATATTAAAGTTGAATCTATTTATTTTATTTCTTCCACATACATAAAATTAGTCCCCTAATGAGAACTTTATTGACATTGAATGAATGCAAAGCGGACTAGAATTCTTCCTTGGAGAAGTCGGCACCACTGTGCCAAGCACCGCTATCCTTCCTCCAGCATCTGCTATTGTCAGAGCAAAAACTGATTTTTACCATGTCAGAATACTAGTAATCTTGGGTAGAATGTGTTCCTAATGAGATCACCACCATAACCTAACGCTTCTGAGTTTCCTGAAAGACGTTATGCCTCGAATCTGTCAGTCACATCTGTTGTCAACATAGGAGTGGGGGAAAGATACACAACAACGCTGGAAGAATACCTCAACAAGACTGTTTCTTTGGAACTGGTTTAATAGCAAACTGAAGACCACAGTGCCCTTGTTTTATGGACCTGGAATGGCATCCACCGGTTTCCACGTCTTTCTTTCTGCCGTCACTGGGTACAATATCGTCAGGTATTTTTTTTAAAGCCACCTCTATGTACTGCTCCCAGCCAACCTTCTGAGGTTTCAAGATTTTTAAATATATAAAAGCAGCTGCCTGTGACCCAGAAGACAAGCATTACAAGTGACATTTACAAACAGCATTCTTTCACTCCCAGTTCACAGGCATTTTGACAAGAAGAAAATACAAACCTTCACTCATTCCAAGGCAAACATTCCGAAACTAAATGATTTACATGGTAATAGGCAAAGGTTAAATTCACATATTTCATAGCCTTCTTGCCAACTGTACTCAAACCTCTCAAGTTTATGCAAATCTGTGGCCTTTCTATACCTTAATATTTTGATGATGATCATTGAGGTCATGAGGTTGGGTCTCTGTATATGAGAACATTTAACCAAAAATGTGTGTGTGTGTGTGTGTGTGTGTGTATATATATATATATATATATTAGGAATCATTTTCATTTATTTCTTAAGTTGTTTTTTGATTTTTTTTGGGGGGGTGGGGTTTAGACAGAGTCTCACCATGTTGCCCATGGTAGAACCATGGTAGAATGCCTTGGCGTCACAGCTCACAATGACCTCAAACTCTTGGGCTTAAGCAATTCTCTTGCTTCAGCCTCCCAAGTAGCTGGGACTACAGGAGCCTGCCACAATGCCTGGCTATTTTGTGTGTGTGCATAGTTGTCATTGTTGTTTGGCAGGCCCAGGCTGGGTTCGAACCTGCCAGCTCCGGTGCATGTGGCTGGCACCCCTAGCTGCTGAGCTACAGGTGCCAAGGCTATTTGTTAAGTTTTTTGTTTCAAATTAATATGAGGCCACAAATGTTTAGGTTAGGCGGCGCCTGTGGCTCAGAGAAGTAGGGCACCAGCCCCATGTGCTGGAGGTGGTGGGTTCAAACCTGGCCCTGGCCAAAAACTGAAAAAAAAAAAAAAAACAAATGTTTAGGGTGCACTATTTTCAATACTAAGGTAAAGTTCAAGTTGTAGCTGAGCCCTTCACCCAGGGAGTGTGCTGACACCCTCACATTGTGCACATTAAGTGAGATCCCACCAATTGCCCTCTCTCCTCCCCTCTCCTGGCCTCCCCCTTACTAGACTATATTTGTGTTTTTTCTTTCCTTTTGTTTAGTTATTTGTATATTGGTTTACATTTGACACTTTTTTTTTACAGTAGGAACCATTTTTTTAAATGAGCTATTTGTTTAAAAAATGAGCTTTAGACAAATAATACCTTAAATGATAGTTAATATAAATTATTACTAAATGCCAATTAAAGCAATGGTGCTTTCCTTGGCAAAATCTCCTGCCATTGAAAACTGCAGTGTGGCATTTCAATTTACCAGGTACACAGTTTCCCACTCAAATCCCAGAATGGCCAACGAGAAAACAGGCTCCAATAGTACCTTGGGATGGGGAGATGGAATTGTGAAATTGAAAAACACATCTTTAAAAAAGGTATTGATGTGACTTTAAGGAGAATTTTTTTTAAAGAGGTTAAATTTAAGCTAATTTATTTCACTTTGTCAGATCCAAATATTTGCATTTCCTAAGGGAGCTGTTTGTTGTTCAGGTTACAGTTCTGGTTTCATGTATATGGAAATGTCAGTTGTCAGTTCCAAAGTTACAACATCAGTATTACAACATCCTGATGTGCGTCTGTTCAACATGAGGAGAGGAGTGTTGACTAATCTACCCAAGAAAGTGGATTCTGAGTTACTTCTTCAGACACGACACTTTTAGGAAGTGACCTTAGGTAAGACACTTCAAATGAGGAATTTTTCAGCAACCACTCCCCAGATAGATGGTGTTTGAGAACAACTGTGTCCCCTGATAACCTCCCCTGATGGTATCAGGGGGCTCAGCCTACATCCTCTGAGCTTCCAGGACCTCCTTTCCTTTCTTTTCTCAGACACACGTCTAAGCAATTTCAGGGAGCTACAGTACTACAGTTTTCCTTTCTTGCTTGCTTACTTGCTTTTTTTCTTTCTTTCCTTTTATTTTCCTTTCTTTCTCTTCTGATAGAGAGCTGTAAACAAGAAGACTCCTTACCCCATGGTGCTTCAATTGGAATACATTTACAAAATTAACTTTGAAAAAAATTGGAGTTGATTAGCTACATTAGATATTCTGTCAACAAATTCAACTCGTCCTAATCAGTTATAATTAACACTGATGCTTGATGAGAGGCACAGCAGGAGCAGCCAGTGGCCGTGCTGAACGGCCCCTCCAGGGGACTGGGCAGAGTCTGCTCATGATCTTCACCTTGGAGAAGAAAAGCGTTTGCTGCTTCGGCCAAATTGGCAAAAGAAACATGTGCCCAGCTTCTAATGGTTACAAGACTGTTTGGGGCACATTTAGCAAACTTGGCAGGCAGATGTTACTTTTCTCCAGGAATAGGATGTGAATTTCAGAATCCTGGCACTTCAACAAAGTAAAATGCCAACCTAACCCACGCTTTCCACCATGGTTCTTCAGCTCAAGAATATTAGAGAACATCTCTGGGCAAAGGCAGCAATAATTGAATTAGCATGCCTGTGTGGCCCAAAATAGCCCCTGGATGATGGAAGGAAGGGGAGCTGGTCATTGGGCTACACCAGGCACATTGCCCTGACTGGCAGGCGGGGGCTCCCACAGGGCTTTGCTCCTCACCAGCAAGCGCCAAGGCCATCCAGGCAGCCGCACTCCCCACCACTCCTTCAGCTTCCCACCGGGAATAAATGCTGCCTTTGTTTCACTCGGATTTATCATTACTTTACAAAACAGATGCTCTTTTTTGCCACTGACTCCTTATAGTTCTGCTGGAAATAAAGGAGAGAAATAGAATCTAGTATCCTAATTAGCATCTATGGATTTATCATGCATAGGAATCCTCCCACCCGCTCCTGTGAGTCCCAGAACTCCTTCCTGGTCAGTCTCCGCTGCTCCAGATCCACTCCAGCCAGTGCCACTGCCCAGACGGAGGCTGTCCCCTCTGTCACTCAGGTTTCCATCTCTCCTTCTATGGTACTCAGTACTCATCAGTCTGCAAACATCAAACATGCAGATCTTTTTTTTTTTTCCTGGAATCTGTCACCCTAGGTAGAGTGCCATGGCATCATCACAGCTCACAGCAACCTCAAACTCTTGGACCCAAGATATCCTCCTGCCTCAGCCTCCAGAGTAGGGCCTGCAGGAGCCCACCCCAGCACCCAGCTATTTTTCCTACTTTTAGTAGAAACAAGGTTTCACTCTTGCTTGGGCTGGTCTTGAACTCCTGGGCTCAAGCAATCCACCCTCTCGGCCTCCCAGAGTGCTGGGATTACAGGCCTGAGCCACCTTACCTGGCCACCAATCTTTTTATTCCTAAGTCACCTTCCTCTAGATCTTCCTTCCTTACTTTTTAATCTTCCAGATCTTATTTCCACCCTCTCTCTTCTATCGCATGCTCCCCTCCACACCCACCTCCCGGACTAAAGACTGTCTTCACCCTTGGAGGCCTCTCTGCACATGGGAGGGGACTAACCACCCACCTGGGCTTCACCCTCCTCCCCCGCCCAGTGCAAGTCATGCTAATTCTCTGAACCTTCTCGTCAACCTCTTGGGTTGACCATCCCCTCCCTGTTAAATACTGATTTATCCCTTTGTCCTCCTTCCTCAGTTCTCCTTTTTGACAATCCCTTTTTACTTCTGAAAGGAGCCAACTGAGACCGATGTTTATTTGCATTCTCCCTGGGGTCCCGGGTAGGAACACCCTGAAGGGTTGATGTTACTTGACTCTGATTAATATTAAAACATATCCTCACATTAAAGTCGTACACATAAGAGTTTTCATTTAGCTGAGTATTTAGCAAGCTCACTTGTAAAACAAAATTTAAAAACAAATACATATATATTAAAAAATAAAATGTAAAATTAAAATGAATTTTTACACGAAGCATAAACTTACCAGGAAAATCTGCTTTCTATGCCCCAGTTCTCCCCTCACCAAACAACTCTGTTTCATGTTTTCAATAAGTTCATGGACAATTCCACATGGATCTCTAACAGAATCCTGACACCTTATATTGAAAAATGATCTCTCATCTCCTCTCAAACCTGCTTCCGCCCCCAGGTTCCCTATTTCTACCAGTAGTGCCATCAGTCGATAGAGACGCGGTCTCCAGACCTGCCAGCACCCTGACTTCTCAGTCCCTTTGGTTGCTGTGACCAAGCAGTTGCCAAGCCTGCAAATCCACAATCGCTCTTTCATCAGTTTTCTTATCTCCCTTCTACCGGGGTTATCGTCTAGCTCCTGCTTCTCCGCCTCAAGCATCACTGTCAGTAATCCTCCAGGCGCGCTCGGCCTCCTTCACACCGCCCACATTGGTAATACAAACTTTCCTCATATTTGTCATTTTCACTTTCAAACACTTTCACAATTACAGTGTCTATTGTATCACAATAAAACTCCTTCCCTGGCATTCAAAGCCTTCCCTAGTCACACGTTATCTTACCTTTCTCTGCTTTTATCCATCCAAGTTCTTGTATCTCACAAAAAAACAGTTCATTCAAGCCTTATAAAAACATTACCATTTTTCCTACATATAAGGAGAAAAACCAAAGTGAGAGGTTAAGACATTAACTACATGGACGTCTCAATAGGCAAAGCTTAGCTCTTAAACCCACCATGCCATGCCCCTTTTTACCCAAGAGGGGGCACTATATCCATGAGACGGAGGGTGTGGGGCAGAGCAGGTGACCTGCTGCAGAGGCCGAGAGGTTTAATAGCACTTCACCTCCTGCCCTCTTTCCACGGACAGCATCACTGCCAGTCTCTTGGGCCTATTGGATTTCCATGCATGTGTATTTCTTTGCTTCCGTGTGATCTCAGCAGGGATAAATGAACCTAAGATATTAAAATGCAATTTGTTCAGATCTTTGCCTTTGGGGCGAGCACTGAGATGCTGCCATCAGCCAGAAAATTTGTGATCTAATTTAGAAGCAGTGAGCCATGCTCTTTTCTCAGACACTTCAGAAAACTGCACTGGGTTCCCACGTACCTATGGTTTTGTGCAAGGTTTTCTTTTAAGCTATAAACAATGTTGATTTTTTTCTTCACTTTGCCATTTCAAGAAAGATTCACTTACTAAAAGCAGGAAGTAGGAGCTATGCTCTTCAGCTATCACTCCATTGAAATGCCATATTGTGCGAGTGACCTACGTTTAATCTCTTGGAATCTGCTCTATCAAAGACTTCCACACTGACCCACTTTCTACCGGGACTTGTTGGGTGGACTCTTCCCCGGCCCTTTGCAAACCAGGCTCCACAGTCGGCACAGGCACAGGATTGGCTTAGGTGAAGAATTCCTCGCGCTCTGGAAGACTTTTCACCCAATTATCATCAGGTTAACATCCTTAATACTGCCACTAAACCCAAATCAAAGGAAGGCTTTCAGCTTTTCTATAGACAGTTTTACTGATGTTAGTTGCCCTCTCCTCTTAGCTGAAGACCGCTGATTGTTAGTTCATTGGTTACTTCATTTTCTTCTTTAATTGCTTAGAGAAAAAAAATGTTGGGTTATAAAAGGTATCTGCCAGGTGAAAATTCTAGACTTTTTCTAATCCTAAGGAATAGTCAGAGGTGGAAGGATTTGGATATGATTTTGTTTAAAGGAATTCAGCATGGTGAGCAGTTGGATTAAATCCAATCTAAGGAAGAGCCAGCAGCTGCAGACGGATGAGTTACTGGACATCCTGGCAAAGATCTGAGAGATTTAAAGTCTGTTTGGGGATTAAAAATTTCCTAATAGTCTCTTACGACTCACAAAGGAAACAGAAAAATGAAAGGTTTTTAATTCATAAATGAAATTTAAGATGACTCCCGTTTTATTCTTACCTAACCTGGTAGACACATACCCAGGGAATGTAAACAATGAGCAATGTACTCACATCCACTTCAGAGTAATCTGATACCAAAATGCCAGCCTAGCAGCTGGAAATCAGATGAAGCTGGCATTTCCCTTACTTCTTTATCGCAACTTTGTGAAATACAACTTTTCCCAAATGAGGTATTTCCTACTGTGAAGGAACAGAAAGCACTAGAATCTAGAATCCTTGGGTCTTCGGTTTAAAAACAAGGGCAGCCCAGATGGACTGTCTGCTGCAGACAGGATGTCTTTCACCAACACTGGTGGGCTGGAAGCTGTTCAGAAATGTGACTAAAAGGGAGTTGAGGGTTTTTTGGTTGTTTTTTTTTTTTGTTTGTTTGTTTTTTTGAGACGGAACCTTAAGCTGTCCCTCTGGGTAGAGTACCATGGCATCACAGTTCACAGCAACCTCCAACTCCTGGGCTCAAGCGATTCTCCTGTCACCACCTCCCAAGTAGCTGGGACCACAGGCACCTGGCACAATGCCTGGCTAATTTTTGGTTGTAGCCGGCATTGTTGTTTGGTGGGCTCAGGCTGGATTCGAACCCGCCAGCTCAGGTACATGTGGCTGATGCCTTCGCCACTTGAGCCATAGGCGCCGAGCCAGATTTGAGGTTTTTAAAATAAGATGTCCCCTCCTCGAAACTCAGACAGTAGATCCAAGGAAAATACCCTTCTCAGACAAGGCAGCAGAGCAATGGACCAGCAAGTGTGTGGCCAGTGACCGGGCCGCGTCTACGGGCCCCATGGCCACCCCCGTAAACGACCTTGCTAAAGTAGAGCACAGACACAGTCTGCAAACTTGTGTCCACCTCCAGATCCCAGGTTTCAACCAACTGGTCTCACTTCCTTACTGCAAAACACAGTGTGACTCCAGAGAATGGGATGATGCCCACCCTATGCTACAACTTTACATTTCAGATCCTGGATCTAACAGAGAAGTGAGGAGGATAATGGCAGGGCATTACCAAAAGGTCTTTAATCAGAGCTCACAATAGGCGTGTCTTTTCTTTCTAAATCCAACCTATCATGATATTTTCCTTCCCTTAAAATAACAAAGATTCCACACAGATTATGAGAACAACTTTGCAAGCTTGATCAAAAGGTATATCCATTTCTAGGAATGGGTTTGTTTTTTGATCCCATTTTCCTGTGAAAACCTTTATTAGATTCTCAACTCTAAGTGCTCTCTGACCATATAATTTAGCAGAATGCTGCATTTCCATAAACCTATTTTCATCACACAGTCAATTGTTCATCATGAATATAAATATAATCCCTAGGCTCCAACAAAATGTGGTACACCTTTAGCACTTCCTTAAAATAAAAGTTGTATAAATTGTCACTGAAAATTACACAGCCACATTACCTGTATTTCAAAATTGTACTGATTAAGTCTTTCAAAAACCAACCCATTCGACAGAGATAATTAGATAGCATAGGAAGCTCTAACATGAAATCAAAGAATTTAAGTCTCATTGTAAGCTCCAAGTGCCAATCAGAGCTGTGTGTCTGATGTTTATAAGGCGAGAGTGCCACCTACTGGCAAGCATTACGGATTGCAATGTCTGACCAAGATGTGCTGACTTCATCCTTGCTATCTGACAATGACAGGGTTTCCTTGTACATCTGAACTGCTTGGGTTATGTCAGGGGTACAGTTTGCCATGCCAGACGTTAATATTTTTGTAAGAATACCACATAAAAATAGTTTGTATCCCTATCATTATACCTTACATTGCATATGCATGATATATGCATAACCACATTTGTTCCCTTGATTTTTTTACACTATGCTCTCCAACTATAATCTCAACAAGATCAATGACATTATTTTATTCACTGATGTATTCTACTGGGCCTGGAACAGTGCCTTACACTTTTCAAAAATTCTTTATGTAAATGAATGAAAGAATAAATGAGCAGAATGATACTACGTGTACCCTTGAGCTTTAGGGAATTGTAGCACATTGGCTAATAACCTAAGTGTTAAAGACAAAAAAGTCATGAGTTAAAACTATGGTTCTTTGTTCTGTTCCCTGTCTTGGACTTTTGTCATATTTCTTAAGTTTCAGTTAGCTTATCTATAAAGGAGTAAAACCAACGTAGTTGGGACAATTAAAAGGGCAAATGTTTATAAAGCACTTGGCACAAAGTAAGTGCATAATAATTGATAGTATAACCATTATTATTAAATTTTATCATTTTGGGAATGTAAAGTAGTGCCAACATTGTGGGAAACAGTGTGGAGGTTCCTCAGAAAACTAAAAAGAGAACGACCTATGATCCAGGGATCCCATGCTGGCTTTATAGCCCAAAGAAAAATCGGTATATTGAAGTGACATCTGCACCCCTGTGTTTACTGCAGCACTATTCACAATAGCCAAGATATGGAATCAGCCTAAGTGCCTGTTAATGGAAAAATGAATAAAGAAAATGTGATATATTCACAATAGAATTCTATTCACCCATAAAAAAGAAAGTGAAGTTTTTTTCATTTGCAGCAACATGGATGGAAATGGAGCCTATTATGTTAAGTGAAATGCACCAAGTAGAGAAAGACAAATTTTTCATGTCTTCATTTATATGCAGAAGCTAAAAAAGTGGATCTCATGAAGGTGGAGAGTAGAGGGATGGTTTCCAGAGGGGGAGAGATGAAGAGAAGCTGTCTAGTGGGCACAAACAGACACTCACAAGGAACAAGTCCTAGTATTGGACAGTACAGCAGAAAAATTATGGTTAATATTTTATTATATATTTCAAAACAGCTGAAAGCTGTGTTCCCACAGAAAGAAAAGATCAACGTTTGAGGTGATGGATATCCTAATTTCCCTGATTTGGTAATTATGCATTGTGTGTGTCTCAAATTATCACTTGTACCTCCCCCCAAAATGTATAAATATGCATCAGTTTTAAAATACCTAAATAATAAATAAATTATATGATTCTAACACAACTGAGGGTTTTTCAGAAACTTAATAAAGACATCAAGGAGGTTTGTTTCCCGGTTTTATGCCGAGAGCTCTTCCCTCTCTGCCACACTTATCCTCAACGTCCCGCCTGCATCTAATCTACCAAGTCCTACAATTCCATCAAGTGCTGGTCCCAAGCCAGTGTGGTCAGAGACCCTTGGGTTGTTAGGAGTTAGTGTGATATTTGAATCCCTATTCTAAAAATGTCTAACTATCAGCCTCCTGATCAGTGACCAAAAAAAGAAACAGAATAAAATAATAAAAATTTCTAACTGTTCTCTGAAGTGCTTGAATAGGTCAGAATCTCTAGTGGGTTTTACAAGGGTTTTAATTTATATTACAGCTGATATTACATTTTGTTGCCTGCCAGGGAACCATTCTGTACTTGCAGGGAAATATCTACTCATGAGTGTTTCTGTTAGAATATTAAGCAAGCAACAGAAAACTCACTGGAACTGACTCAAATGTTAACGAGCTCAACAGTCTCCTGTAACATGGAGTCCAGGGGCAGCGGTGCTGCTGACCCAGCAGTGTGACGATGTCAAGGAAAGCCCGGGCTCTTCCTGTTCCATGCTGTTCTATCCACAGTGTTGTTTTACACTGAAGGTGGCTCTTCTTGTGGCCTTAGGATGCTCCTGGCAGAAGTCCAGACCTAGTGGTGATGGTATTCACCTTCCGCAGGAGAGAGAGCACGACTCCCAGAAAGAGCCCAGGAGAGAAAGGAGGAGCTTTCCCAGAAAGCCCCAGTGAGCCATTGCTCTTGGCTCACTGGTCAAAATACGAAAACATCATGTCTATTCTTGAATTGGTTGATTCTTTTCTTTTTTTTTTTTGAGACAGAGTCTCAGTAGAGTGCTATGCTGTCACAGCTCACAGCAGCCTCAAATTCTTGGGTTTAAGCAATTCTCTTGCCTCAGCCTTCCAAGTAGCTAGGACTACAGGTGCCCACCACAATTCCCAGCTATTTTTTATTGCAGTTGTCATTGTTGTTTGGCAGGCCCAGGCCGGGTTCAAATCCGCCAGCCCCAGTGCGTTCGGCTGACTCCATAACCACTGTGCTACAGGTGCTGAGCCAAATTGGTTGATTCTTAAAATTAATCTCACTGGCTTAGAGACTGAGATCAATCGAGATGCATTCCTGGAGACAGAGGGGTCAGACTCCGCTGAGTCCTGCAGGCTGCGTGAAGGAGAAGCCTGAGCAAATCCGGCTTATTAAACAAAAATTCCGGACAAAGGAATGAATGGAAGCAGCGCAAGCAGCTGAGACTTCCTACACTAATGAGGGTTCACAAACAGAGAAGTCTGGTCTAGGGAAAAAATGGCAGTGTGTGGAATTAATCCTGATTTTTAAAAAAGTCCCTGAAATAGCTGTTTTAAGGGCTTTTTGACAGTCCCCATGCAATGGGTCTGATATACTTCCACAGAGATTGGTCTGTTCAGAGCCAAACATACTCAGGTCTATAGAAACATAAAAGTTCTTGCTAATACGTTTAAGTTCTCTATGGATTCTGGTTATTAAACCTTTGTCAGAGACATAACCTGCGAAAATCTTCTCCCATTCTGAGGACTGTCTGTTTGCCTTACTTACTGTGTTCTTGGCTGTGCAGAAGCTCTTTAGTTTGATCAGGTCCCAATAGTGTATTTTTGATGATGCTTCAATTGCCCGGGGTGTCCTCTTCCTAAAATGTTCGCCCAGGCCGATTTCTTCAAGTGTTTTCCCTACAC
>CAUYTI010052724.1:0-61466 GCA_963575145.1 Galago senegalensis | reverse complement strand
GTGCTGTGGCATCACAGTTCACAGCAACCTCCAACTCCTGGGCTCAAGCAAGTCTCCTGACTCAGCCTCCCAAGTAGCTGGAACCACAGGCACCCACCACAATGCCTGGTTATTTTTTGGTTGTAGCCATCATTGTTGTTTGGTGGGCCTGGGCTGGATTCGAACCCGCCACGTTAGGTGTGTATGGCTGGTGTCTTAGCCACTTGAGCCACAGGTGCCAAGATGATATACATTTTCTGATTAAAATTAAAAAGTAAATTGTACAACTTGAAGGTAAAGTGATAACTGTGGAAGTACCTCAATTCATTTGGCCTCATACTTGGAAAAGTCCAAAAATAAGCCTCAAGGGCAGAAAAAAATATATAAGTTGTTTATACATATTGAGAATCACTTCTAGTTTCAGAAAAAAAATCTATACACTTCTGTGTGTAATAAATGACTGGGAAAGATTTTACTTTATATGTATTATCTGATTCATTTTAAACAAACAGAAATGAGATACTATTACCAAAGGAGTCAGTTAATTGGAGTGTGCATGCAGGTAACTTCAGCCTTCCAGAGACGCTTGGTCTACTTAGGCAAAAGGCAGACAGAGGTGGGATGAATAAGATGCACCTGAATGTCCAATCCACACAGAATGTTCAGAAAATAAATTGAGAAATGTTTTTCTCACAGAAAAATGGAGAAGAGATTGGAGAGAGAGCAAGAGGGAAAACCAGTTAGGATTCTCTTGCAGCACAGCCAAATTATATAATTATGACTTGAACAAGGATGATGATAGTGTAGGCTCAGGAGGGGATGTGTTGGAAAATTACTCAGGACGCATACTTTTCAGGGCTTGGAAAGGAAAGGTAAAAGAGGTTTTTTTAATTTTTCTTTCTTTTTTTTTTTCCAGGAGACTTTTTGGCATCTGGTGATATTATCTGAGACAGGGGCAGCTCACACCACACAGGGAGCAGTGAGGAAGGACTGGAGGATGAGTGGGGGGCCCGTGACTTCTGTCTATGCTCTGAAATGGTGAATTTCCCAGCTAATCTGATTTGTGAAAACCACTTCTATCACAGTCATAGTTGCTGCTTCAGTTTTTCAAGCTCCAACACGATAAAGAGAAATTTGAAAATGGGACAGAGAAAAGATGGGGCAAAAGAGAAATGAGCTATTGGTTGTTTTATCATAGAAACCAGGCCATGGAATTAAATAGTTCATATGAAAGTCAGAAGGCCTCCCTCCTTATCTATCTTCCAGCTCTTCTCTGCTGTCCCACATGCCACTGTCACCTCATCAAGGCTCCATTAAGCCTATGTAAGGTGTAAATACTTCAATCCATTAAAGAGGAAAAAGTACTCCCTAGAAGTAGAAGGACACTATTAAGATTAACCTGGGATAGGAAGGTCCGTTCTCCCACTGTACCGTGTGTAGTCGGCTTCCCTGGGCTTTTCTACAGATGTGTGAGGAGCTCAGTCAGTGCCCTGCAGCCTGCTCAGCATATTAAAAGTTGGATTTTTCTCAGCTGATTCATTTAGGGATAATATTCCACATTACATTCATCCAAAGTAGAACAAAAAGCAATCCATCTCCATCTATTGCCCACCCTGCCCTTACCCTCTCAAGGCCATGGTAATTATTAGTGACCTTTGGATTTGCACTTGGGCCACACTCTGCCAGGTACTTTGCTTTATTTTTATTGTTTCTTATCCTGGGAACAATCTTGTGAAATCTATGTCGTGATTCTCATTTTATAGAAAAAAATGCATAATATCTAAAAGCTGAATAGATTTGCTGAAGAGTGAGGAAGAGGAGTGGGAACAGAAGGAATGCCTTTTGGAAAACCACTGTGCTGGGATTCAAATTCAGGGTTCTGTGGCTTTGGTGCTGAAGCCTATGCCCTTTACAGAGGCACACGCATAATGAAAACAAGAAGAAGCCTCTATCCTGGGACTACTGGACACCGGGGCTTTCCGCCTCTCGGTAGGGAGTGAAAGGGAAGAAAGTTCTGAAAGAGACGTTGAAGGAGCAGCCACATGGAGAACAGGCCCTGCCACGCAACCCACCCTGGATCCCCTGCTTGCTATAAAGAAGGCATTGACATCAGCACAGTTTTCAAAACAAGCTATTGACTTAATGTCATGTTGTCTAAAACCATCACCTTGACTTCTGTCATCAGAGTCTACACAAAGGATGTTTCTTAGTTCAAACTTGAAATCAGAATTCCTTTAAGGATGCTGAGATTTGAATCACTCAGTATCTGTGAAAAAAAAAAAAAGTCTCCCTAGGCCTCTGCTCAAATATAATATAGTCACAAACATCTGCTTTTGTTTTGTTGATATTCTTTCCTTCTGTAAAAACTAAAGAGAGCATTCTTCAGATCCCAGGAGTAGCTGTCCTTTTAGAGAAAGAGACATAGAAAGTTGACACTTTGTGGATTAAGGTTGAAAACACTGTACAATAGTTAAAAATAGACAGTACCCACTTGGAGAGGCACCTGCACGGCAACAGAATTCTTCATTTGATTTTTGTGTGTGGTCATTGGGATTCTGAGCCTCATTCATTTAAAGGCGATTTTAACAGAATTTCACAGATCACTTACCAATTTGGTGAAAAGACAACTGTAATCTCCCTAAAGATATTTTCTTTCTCTATTTATCATATGCATTAATTCAACAAATATTTACTTAACAACTACTATGCACCATACACTGGGCTTGTAATGGTGAACAAATGAATAAGGGCTGTCACAGTGCTCAGTCTAGTGAAGGTGATGGGACATTAAAAAGGTGACAGTGCACTGTGGTCCCTGCACGGCAGAGCTACGCCTACGCTGCTGGGGTGCAGTAGCCTGGGAATGATGTGAAGACCCACAAAGGGCTCTACTACAACGTGGACTTTAGGCTTTGGACTAAGAAGTGCAAACAGTGTAACCTCATCGTTTGGACCCTATTAATCTGAAATCAAAAAAGGTATATAAAAAAAGTAAAGGTCATGGAAGGGTCAACAACAAATTCCCTAAGTAGACGGGGCCAGAATACAAGGGTGAAAAAATGTGTCAGATAAAAGTGAGAGCACATTTAAAAGCATGATTTAAGGTAAAGAAAATGGGACTTAGGAACTGCATGCCCTCAGTTTGGATTCTGCACTGTGAGTTGCTAGCCGTGTGACTTTGTGCAAGTTGTGTATCATCCTGTGCATTCTACTTTATCATCTGCAAAACGGGGATAGTACCCATTGCCAAGGTCATTGTGAGACGAAAATAGTATACCTGAACCATTCACAGCAGGGTCAGCCTGCCCTAAGCACCACTGAATGATTTGCTTGTATTTTGTAGATGGAAGTGATCCACTGGGGTACATTTAGGTTACTACAAAAATCTGTGTGTGGACTGGAGAGGGAGCGCAAGGAAGCCACAGTGGTAGGCGGGAGTTAAAGATTCGCGTTTGTTTATCCATTTGCTGTTATCTTTTATCTTCCAATAAGTCTTTATCAAATTGATCAAAGGAAAGAGATATTGTGGGTTGGAATTTGCGATTATTTTTCCTAGTAAGTTTCTGAGTTCTAGAGAGTCACCGTTATTTATAGAACTCTGGCTCACTTACAGCCTCCATTGTCAAGTGCTGCATTCCTAGGGCTAAACATGGAGATCAAAGAATGCCTTTCTGGCTGAAAATGGTTTCTATCCAGAAATGCAGAGTCCAGGTGGAGGACTTGCTCTTTCCATAAATCACAATTCTTGCTTCCCGCGTTGCTTCCCACAGTGCTCTGAGATTCCGAGTGGTGCACGGGAGGCTTGTAATTGAGGGGTTATTGCTGTGTCTCCCTATTCCTTTTTTAGCCCACTATAAAGTCATCAGTGTTTCCAACCCTCTCCCATTACATCAGTTTTGTTAAAATACCTGCTCCTGAAGCTGTGTGTTCATTGTGTCTTTGCTGCACTCCCCGCACTCCAACCCCTCATTCCTCCCGGTCCCAACAGTTCTGTAAAGTAGAAGTTATATCTGGAGCCACAGCTGAGGATGGCCGGTATCCAATGGACCATGGAACACAGATTAGTGTTTTTAATGTACCTTGCTTTCCTTTTATGTCTAAGAACCTGAATTCAAATTTAATTTCACTTTGGATGTGAAAACCAGGATCATAAGTAAAGAACTTTACTGAACTTAAAATTTGAATAGTCTTCCCAAAATAGACGGTTCAGATTTCTGTACTGCTAACCAGATAAAATGTTTTCCTCTTCACTAACAGAAAATGAGGACGGTAACCTAAGGTTTTGCAAACGTGTTGAGTGAAGGCTGACTTTTCTCTTAGGCCAGTCCATCTGTAGGGGTGACATTTTATAGGGACACAAAAGGACTTAATGTTTGGGTCACTTATATTGGATTATCCTTTCATATATGCAATAGGAGTAATATAAAGATGATAGGCATAGGGCCTGGGAGATCTGATTCCCAATTATGAACTTCTCTAGTTATTGCTTCTTGATGTGTAAGATTGGGTTAAAAGTGCTTACCTTTTGGAGTTGTTATAATTATGTTTGAAGCCGTGTGAAGGCCCTGGAGTACTAGCTGCACATGTTCAATGGTTGCCATTTGGTTCTCAACTAAATATTATATTGATGAAATGAAATTAGACTTTTGATTTAAGTCTTTCTCTTATTAGGAATATCACATCCTACGAATTATACCATTGGTGTCTTGAAATATATAGTCACAACTATTAATAAAAAATAATAATACAACAATGATTCTGGGCATCAATATTATTCAGCAAGTAACAGTCATGGACTTTTTCCCCCTGTCTTGCTCCCGTGTGGTTTAAGGGGATCAAGTGGCCTACTTCTGGACAATGAGTTGTGAGTAAGGGTGACGGGCATTGTCACTGTGCTGGAATAGTTAACTGTTGACATAAGACCCCTCCAGTATATCAATCAGTAACTTCCTAGATGGTGGCTGTTCTATCAGCTGGAGTCTACAACGGAACTATAGCATGAGTAAGATGTAAATATTTCTTGTTCTAATGTTTGAGATACTGGGGGTGATTGTTACATAGCTGCATGTAGGCTACCCTGACTGACATGATTATAATAACAGTAGCAACAACAGCTATCACATTAAGGAATGTTTCTCCTGACTTTGTAGTGATACCCTCCATATCCTTATGATGTTTTTATGCTGTTATACTCAGTCCATTTTATTAATGAGAAAACAAATACAGAGAGAAGGTTATTTGTGCATTGCAAAGCCAGGATTTGAACCCAAACTATTTGTCCCAGAGCCTTAACTACTGGGCATTACTTCCCTATTGTGAAACTTCCAAAGATGATTTGCTTAGAATCATGGAGTGATGTGGCAAAGAGTTTAATAAATTTCGTCTCTGATAAGGTTTGACTCCAAGGCCAGTGCACTGTGTGTTTTAATAAGAAAAGAACCAAGAATTTTCAAGGAACTGAGTAGTTTTTCAGAGCCAAGAATTATAGGTGTAACCTTTTTAATTTCCATGGTTTTGTAAATTCCATAAGGAATAAGACAACATTTTCTGCTTGGGGATTTTATTGGTTTGGTTATATGTATGACTCTCCAACTCTTTTGGAAAATGTAGTTACCCCATTTGACACTGTCTGTCTCACTGATTGTGTAATTCATGAGTTTCATTCCGTTCTCTCACAAACTAGTTTCCACTGAGGCGGAGGTGTTCTATTTTTACCTCATCTCTGCTTCTTGCTATTGGTGGTGAGTTCCTCTTTGTTTGGCCTCTGTTGTTGTGGAGGGAAGGGGTCGGGTCTGTCCACCTGTGCTGCTGTCCTTAAGAGGCCACCCTGAGGTTCCTCTGTCACCACAGCCTCGGGCTGGCACTCACATAATAATGGACAATGCCAGCACAGGCCCACAAAAGCATTCCAAGTCTCCTGTCAATGGTGTCTGAATTTCTTTTTTAAAACAGAAATCTCTGACAGATCTCACCCTGGACCTCTGATTATCCAGATGACATGTAGATAAGGTTTCAAGACCTACTACAGGGAATGAAATTTCAGGGTCTGTCACCAATCTTCTTTTTGTGCTGCAACTTCTTCATTCAGAGATGTCAAGAGGGCAAATCTCTAACAAAGGAACTGCAGTGAGAGCAATTGCAGAGCCCACCCCAAGGCAGAAGAGAGAGGGTTGGAAATAGATGTGATAATGACAACAGCAGAGCTGAAGCTGAAGCCTAAAAATCCCCCCATGGCCTGCTAAGACATCACAGAACCAGTCCTCCCTATGCTGGAAGCCCCCAAACACCTGCACCCAGTACCCGAGGACTGTCTGGTCCAGATCCACATTTCTAGATAGGCAAAATCATTTACTGACATTTCACAGATAGCCAGGGAGAGACACGCACAGTCTTTTTCCACGTGCCATTTAAATGTACCACTTAGGCAGTTATCACTTGTATATTGCTTAAATCTTTCCAGGTGTCATTTAAACATTCATGCCTTTTATTACACCTGAGAGATAAGGAAAATAAACCCTTATTTTATTCCTTACTGCTTTCTCAGGTTAAGTATTTTGTTTAAATACATCAGGTGAGATGAAGCTTTAACAGGTCCAGGTTCCTTACCAGACGTTTCCTCCAAGAGCCGTCCTCACCCTCCCTCCTACCTGTGCTTCTCTCATCATAGCAGAGAGTTATTATGCAAGATTGTGACAAACTAGCTGTTCTACACCTCTGCAAAGGACAGACTGAGAGGAGATGGATTTTAATTATTACCAAATTTAGGTTAGGCACAAGGAAATTGAGACGAACTTCCTATTATATGACATGGGAATCAGCTAACAACAGAGTTTATAAAGTTTGCTTCACTTAGATTCATAGAATCACAGACTTTGGAAACTGTAAGATCTTCTAGTCGAATATCTTATTTGTCCAGCTGAGGACGCAGAGGCCAGTGAGTTTAAATGACTGGCAAATGTGTTACAGAAGTGTGGAATAACATACAAACTTTGAAGTCAGGAAGGCCTGGGTTCAAATATGAACTTTGCTATTAATTTGTAGCAGGTGTAGCAGCTTTGAACTTGTTCTCATTAAAAAAAAAGAAAAAGGTGTTCAATGGTGTTTACTTTGCAGGGCTTTTGTTAAGACTGGAATAGAATTAAGTATATAAAAACCTCTAAAATAGTCCTCTATCAAATTCTGATCATATTTGTATGACACAGAATTATCTCTTTCTCTGGAGCAGAAATTCCAGAAGCAATGGTCTCTTTCAACTCAAAGATGACATTCTTCATAATCGGGGAATCAATCTTTCTTTGCAAAAATTAAGCCAATATTGACCATAGTGTGTACATGTTGAATGCTGTTGAAAGATAATCAATGCACTAACATGGGACACACCCCCCAAAAGGCTCAATTTATCCTCTTAAACATTAACATTAAAGAATGAAGGACAAGAAATTAATATGCCTTCCATTCACTAACTGATCTCCAGGGAGGAAAGGGACAGATCCAGCCCCTGCCAAATCTTTAACAATTTTAAAATGTGTTTTAAGAGAAAGTATCAAATGTGCAACATAATATTAGGTCTAAAGGTAATTATTTGAATGAGACAAAAATCACAACAGGTGTTTTATTTAAAAAAAAGTGGATACCACATATGTCAATAAAGGAATTCTGATAATTTAAATTCTATATGATTCTCATGAGAGAGAAAATACTGTGATTTCAGTCTATATTACTGAGAATATTTATCTTATTTTGACTATGCATCAATGAAAGCAGAAATCTCTACTTGCCTTCACTATATACTGAATAGTGTGTGTGTGTACACTATATAGAATAGTTCCAGTACCCATGGCTACAAGCCATCTTCATAGAATGATGTGACGCTGAGTCTTGCTCCTTCATAGTACTGTCAGGAATCAGCACCTTGGAGTAATCCTGGAAGCCATTCCTTCCTCTACCAGGGCAGGGGCAATAACTTTTATAGACATGGATGAAACAGCAAACCAATGAAAATGCCCCACTAACCTAACCTACTATACTTCTGATCCTAGGTTTCTTCTGGCTAAATCTACCAAATGGTTGTTATTTGACCAAGGAGAAAGAAAGTCTCAACCAATTGTGGTCAAAAATCTCTCACTTTTCAAATGTTTACAAAACCATTCTCATGTTAATGTATTTTAGGGACCTTGGAAGGGGTTGTGCATGTGGAGCCCCCAAAGCTTAAACTTCCCTACCTTTCTGCAACTCATTGAGAGAGGATAAAGGAGAAAGAGATGAAATGGGAGAAGGATAAAGGAGATGACAGAGGTGAAAAAAATTTTTAAATATTAAATGTTTCTTCAAATTAATTTCCAAGTAGCTCTGCCCTGAGATAAAGAGGTAGATAAATGATATTGTGTAATTCCATCACCCCTATGGTCCCAGAATCATAAATGCAGACATATGTAATTCATGTACCATTTAATAAAATGTGCTGGAAATTATATATTTAAGTAAGGGCTTTCAATTTATAAGTAGTTACCAAGGTGCACTATAACTAAACAACAGTAGTTTACGCAAACATTCGCTGGACTCCTTTGAAATTGTTTTTGGTTAGATAGTGAGTTATGCAAAAAATCAAGGTTATTAATCTATTACACGCTATATTTTAACCTCAAAATATTTATCACAGCTTTATTTTAATCCCTCCTTAATATATAACACCTTTTAAAAAATCATTCTATTATAAAATAAATACCAACACAGAAACCCACACCAAACAATTCTGTATTTAATAAGTATATTATATATGTATATAATATATATATTGCATTTATATATATTATATATATCTTATACACATGTATAACCTGATGTCAGGTGTCAGGTGTCTTGCAACCAACACTCAGACCAAGAAACGAAACCTTTCCAGCCCTTACAAGCCTCCGTACATCTATCCTTCCTTCCCCCAATTAAACTATTTTCCTGCCTGTTATAGATTCAATTTCTGTATCTCAATATATATTAGTCATCTAAATGTGTAAACTCGGATACCAATTTTGAAAAGTGATGTCTTTGGAGGCTTTTTGAAACCTATACTTTTCCCTCCATCCCTTCATTTTGTTTACAATTTGCCTGTTGTAGGACATAGGCCCTGGGTGGGAAACCTTTCCATGTTCAACGTTTGACTTAATTTAGCTGTAATCAAATAAGGCCTCATTCAAGATATTTCAATTAGATATACTTAAAATTGTTCCTTATTTTGTAAAAATCTAACTACTATATATTTAGCAATTTCAAAAAATGAAAATGAATTGTTAATTTTAATGTTAACTATTAATGACTGTTGTGTCTAATTTTTGGTGGAAAGCATTTGAATATTTGACTGCAGCATGAAGGTCTGAAGATTTAGTTGATTCTCTAGATGGGTAACAGTCATTTGTGACCTTAAGTTAAAGTGACCAGATTTTAACCTTGGTAAAACGGGACAGCATTGATGGGGGGGGGGGAGCCTGACAGCAATACAAACTTCAATAAGCAGTTCTCGATAATCAGTTCTCAACGATGATTTGTTATTATTAAAGTTTAACATTATAAAATTAACAAAAATAATACAAAACTCATATCCTGGCACAATAGCCACAAGGCAGCCAAACCGTATATTCCCTTCCTATTCTCCTGTCATCCCCTAGCTTGTTGTGCATTCTTTCCAAAAATCGGGACTTTTTAAAATGCCACAGGATGCAGGACAAATTGTTAGAAATCGGGACTGTCCCGCCAAAAGCAGGATGTCTGGTCACCTTACCTTAAGTGTATCTTATCTTGGGTTATGCAGGAGAATGTAGATTCACAGCAATAAGGTTGATAACCAAGAAAGCATTTTTTTTTAGGCATGTTACTGAAGGTATTGATATTCTACTAGATTATTTCATCTTTTAACTGGATCTTGCTTATCATCAAAAAATGACTTCAAAGTATCATATACTGAGTGATCAATCAATTTCATCTGGAGTTCTTTATGTGACTTTGTGATATGAACTAGGTGAGGATAAAATGCTAATTTGAGTGTGAGGTCATCATTCTCAAAGTTAGTGAACTTTTTCCTGTATTCTCCAGTTAATAGCTCTATATTCTTCAGATGACTCACACTTATCATCCTCCTCATCAATGGGCTTTGCTAACTATGGAGACAAATATCCAGAATTTCTTTTTAAAGAACAGGTGCTTTGAAAAAAGATCCCTTTTTTGAAATACTTGGATTACTTTTTTTTTATTAAGTCATATATACATAGATCATGAATACATTTATGCTTTTGTGGGATTCAATGTGCTGATTTGTACAAATTGGAGTGCTTATGTCCTACTAATTAACATAGCTTTCACCTCATTTACTCATCACAGTGTTAAGACATTTGTGTTCTATACTTGGTAAATTTGACTTGCACCCTTGCAATATGCTCCATCGGTGTGGTCCCACTGTGAAAGATGAATCACAACTATAGCCCTGGATTTCATTTATAACCTACAGACTTAGTATTATCTTGCAAAGAAATATACAAATCATTTTAACTTGACATGATATCACACAGAAATGCTGATTTCCTGTAGACATCTTTCAATAATTCACATTGCTGATTCTGTTCTTCATAAAATTTAAATATCTGTTCCTGCAGAATAAAATGTTGACTAACACCTGTTCCTGTGATAACCAACACACTTGAGAATAACATGGCAAATCTACACCAAATGCCTCATTGCTCAACTTTATCATGTTGCAAAACTGATGATGCCACGTTGCATTTGCACAAATACCGTAAACAACACTTATGACTTATTGCGAAGTGTTGCTGATGCAAAATGCAATGCAAAGAAATGACAGCATCTGAATCTATTAATACTTTCTATGCACTTTCTTTTTATCTATGCAATAAACCCTTCACGTTTTCCTGTCATGGAAGGTGCACATCTGTACATGCAACTCACTAAATTTCCAAAATTCAGTCCAACTTCACATTTATCTTGAAAATTGTTGAACTTATCTGTTCCCTGTGTTGTGTTCACAAGAGTGCCAAAGCAAGTAATTCTTCATAGCCAAAAAAAATTTGTTATGACCTGAGTGATGCATAAAATCTATCCTGAGTTAGTAGTATCAGTTAATTCATCAAAAGTGATTGAATAACATATATTTTCCTTTTTCAGTATTGTTAAGAAGCTGTTCTGTCCAGTTGAAGGCTAATTCATGCTGCCAATTCATGGTGCTACTCTTTGAAAGGGACAGTTGTTTCTCCTTTGAAACGTTATCAGACCCTAAGCATCTCACACGTTGATAATTCTTTCACAATTTCTACATCACTGAATGCCTTCCCTTTTTCCCCAACTATATAACGTATTTAGTAAGTGGCTTCAGTGGTGTTATTTCCAGATCTCTTTGCTGCTTGAAAGAACTGTCTTGCTTTTGCTTTTCATCTTTTAATTTCTGCAATACAACCTTTCACGCCTGTCCGTAACGCGCATGTTGCGCATTGCCATTGCTTACGGTGAGAATCAGCACATATCTCTGTCCTTTGTATTTTCTGCATTTTGGCATCCAGAGGTTTTATCAGATCCAGGTTTGATCCCTGTGGCATGCCTATGTGGATGTAAGTGTGTTCTCTTATCAGGAAACATATATTGTCTCGTCTCTCTCTTTTGGTGACGTTTGCAGCTATTCAGCAATTCATTGCCTACATGTAAAGAGGGTGCCGAAAATGTATACACATATTAAGAAAGGAAAAGAATATGTTAAAATTGTAATAATATATACCCATAACAAAAGATGAATATAAGTTATGTTTGAACACCTCTTGTAATTGCAGAAGTCAAACATTCAGTGAGAACTGTGACTTGTTTAAATATATATCATATAGTCACACTGATACGTTCTATTCCAATTCATAATATATATAATATTTAATATCTTTGCTAATTTATATAAAGAATCCTGGTTTTCAAGGACAGAGAAGATGCTAGAATATGCCATGATTATTGTTTTCCCTTATTTCACTTTATGCACGGAACCTTCTATGACTGACTGCGGTAAAATTATCATTAGAATATAATTACTAATGAGAGTTGTGCATTGTTTTTCTGTAAGGTCCTCCTCATCCCCTCCCATGTTTACAGTCGTACCTTTTCTTCTTTATGAGAGTCTGTAGTTATTACATCATATCATCTTTCATGTTTAAACCCTCATTTGGCCTAGTTTTGTAAGGCGCTATATGTAGAATGCTCACCCTCCGTCTTTATAGCAGTGATCTCCCGGTTATGCTGGTTGTGTAATGCTTACTTTCTAGTACAGCCTTAGGAACATGGATCTAGTTCATTGCATCCTTACATGTTGAAAATGGTTTGTGCCTTTTGCATGTAAACATCAGATTTGTTAGATATAAAATTCTTGGTTCATTTTCCTTCCCCCTTTAGTAACTCAAGTGTATTACTCCATTCTTTTCTGGCAAAAAGGACTGCAAGTTCAAAAAAAAAAAATCCGATGATAATCTATTTTTTTCTTTACCTTTATCAATACTCCTCTTCCTTGTATGTCAAAGTAGCCAAAGACATTTTCTCCCTTTCTTTAAAATTCAGTGATTTTATCAAAATTGATCCCAGTGTTGATCATCTGGATGTGACATTCTTTTCAGTATAAGTGCACTTTTGAATCTATAATTTATTTTCTTTCCTTTTTCCCACTAAATTGTGCATTCCAGTGCTGGTCGTCTTTTGTGCTTTGGTTTTTCCATTACCCCTATGTTGGATATTATTTTCTTAGGTTTAATATATATCAACTATTTTTCCAAAAACATTTTCTCTCTATGTCTTCAGAATTTAAAAATCCCCCCCCCCTTTTATCTCCTATTTTCTGAAGACACTATCTGTAACGTTTAGTCATTCTTGTAATCCTTCTACTTTAATCATTTTTTTGTGAAATGACTTTTTTCATTTCTAATTTTCCATAATTTTGGTCACCTCATTGTTGACTATTTTCCAGGCCTTGAGGTATTCCTTAAGTGGTGTGCTGATTTTAGCAAAGCTCTCCTGCTCTTTATTATTATTTTTTCTATCTTGTAACAGCTAAGCCAGGCATTTGATCTCAATAATTTTTGTTGCTCGTGTTTATTGTGATCACCCTATTGGTTTTGAAATTCGAAGACTAGAAGGTCATGGGTTTCAGGGAATCTTTTCTAATTTCATGAAGCTCTCTTTCCTATTATTTTCAATGTAGTGCTCAAAAACGTGGCCCACTGCTTTTAAGGATATTCTGGCTGTTTATCTTCCCCACACTTATGCTGACGTTCCCTCTCTTTAATCTTTGCCTTCCCGTGATTTTAATGACCTTCAGTGTGTGTTCCTCCACTTAGGACCCCACTTTGGAGGCATCATCTCTAAAGCTCACTGTGGACCTGCTCTTCCAGCTACCTTAAAGTCTTCTCCCCAGGACTGCCCTGCATTGGCCCACCAGTAGAGAAGGTAAAAACCTCTCCTAGTGTCAGATTCTATACTCACAGTGACCCACTATGTTACTCAGCAAATATCTGTTGTTTATTTGGAGATCCTTCTTTCTTAGCCTTTTCAGATACCTGTTGCTTCCCTCTGCTGCTCTCGGCACAGACGTGGATATGAAGCCAGTGATGTGTTGTGGCTGTTAGTGATTCTTCTCTTCTGTACTTGTGTTTTGAAGGTTCATGAAGATAGCTTGTTACCTCTAGTGATAATCCTCTGTGTTTTTTTTTTAAATTTTACTAACTACTTTCTCTATTTTAATGTGGGACTTTAATAAGCAAAAAACTAAATGATAACTTATGTACCATTTCTAGATTTTCCCACACTTAAAATTTTACATTTCATAACTTCTGCTTGTTTTCAAATTTACATTATATCATCATTATTACATTATTATCATCATTATTACATTAACATATATCATCTTTGGAAAACATTGGCAATTTGAGGATATGCAGAAGTAACTGGCACAGCAGGAGCTTTTTGTTGTTGTTACAAATCACCTTTGAAAGACCTTTGAAGGAAACATCTTTTAAATCTCTAAGTTCTGATAAATTTATTTAAGAAATGAAGAAATAGGAGTTTTTTAAAATCAAAGATATTTTCTCCCTTTCTTTAAAAATTCAGTAATTTTATCAAAATCGGTCCTAGTGTTGGCCATCTGGACGTGACAAATCATGTCCACATCATCTGGACAAACCCAGGAACAGAACCGTTACTTACGCTGCAGTCTTTGTGGAAGGAACCTCTGGGGACATTTTGAGAAGCAATGACTTTCACAAAGATTGTGACTATATGGTTTGCCCGGGAATTGCGAAGCCCTTTACTGCTACTTAAATGAGGAAGGAGTAATAAAAAAGACCTTCACATTTTTTAAGCAGGTGATTTTCCAATATTCTTTTCACAAGATCAAACGTGATTCTTCTGTATATTAGCCTTCTGTATCCAAAAGGAATTGTTTGCTTGTAATTTTTAGGATGTATGAAAGCTTTTTTTCCTGATTGCTTCATTTGTATCTGGTTTGTGAGAGGGTAAATATAAACACCTGTCCTTACCTTTCTATAAATTCGTCTAACCATGAGCAACTGACTGTTGGTGGGGTAGGGTGGGGGGATTCTGTTCCTTTGCAGATATCCCAGGCACTGGAAAGGAGATAATCTCTTTCTTTGAAGTATACCTGGAGATAATGTGATTATCAGGCTCTGGTAATGGTATGAGCACATTACTTTGGCCTGTTGAGCGATAGATGCTTTTACTAGGTTATGATTCTAAAATCAAGGCCCAGGCTCTAAATACAGAATCACGGTTATCAGTCAATCTCCCGGCTACACACTTGAGTGTGTATTTAACTGAAGACTTGCCTATGAGACTGTTTTCCTGACAAGGAGTCACTGATTTCCAGGGCAGCTCTTCACTTGATTATTAAGATTCCCTTTTTGCCACTCTCCCTTGAGCTTTAATTACAGGATTGAGCATGTTCAAAACACGCTGCCAGATTTCTCGCTTGTACAGGAGACAGAACACATACTTCACATCCCCGGCACGTCCTTTATCCCTTTTATTGATTTCCTAGGCAATTCCATATCGATTTTATCTTCATATTTCAATGCCTCCTTGGCCCTTTTCTTTCTTATTTCTCTGAGCTTTTACAACTCCGGATTTCTCCTTGTTGAGTCGGGTCATCCAATTAAGATTTATGTGTGATCCTCTTTTGCCACTCGGAGGAGTCTCTGTGATCCAGGCTGGAGCCCAAATATTCTTAATAGGATGAGTTTTATCTCAAGCCCAAACTACCTATCTAAGAGCTGGTACCCTCTCCAGTGTTTGTCTAAAAGTATGAAGAGAAATTCTTGTAAGAGCCCTCTGCTTAAAAGTGCCTGAGCCTCCCAGTCCTGCTGTCTGTGTTACAACCCTCCCGCTTACTGCTGACACTACACTGCTGACACTACCGCTTTGTCCTTGGGGCTTTGCTTCAGCAAAGAGCCTGTGATAATATTAGCAACCAGGAAGGAATACAGTGCCTCCCACCACTCTCAATTGTCTTCTCCTCACACATTATTGTGGCTTGTGAGTTGTGAGTAACCTGACTCCTCTTGATGAAAAAAAATAAAAAAATAAAAAGAACAAACTCCCTTTGGGGCACTGGATACCATGGCAATCTCTATCAGGAGTGTACAGTACTTAGTTTAAGGCAGAGCCCTTAGTGTATGTAATATTTTACCTAAGGGGAAAACAGCAAATGCCATCTGTTTTAAAATTTCTGCAAGGGTATGATCTTCTGAGTGAATTTTAAAAGATGGAGGTTTTACCCAAGACCAGGGCTCACGTGAATGCTATAATTCAAGTTTCACAAAAACCTGAAATTTTTGGAACTTGAATTTGGTGTGGGAGTTTAGAAGATAAGACTCTGAAACATTTTGCTTTATTCGTTGTTAAGAAATCTGAAACCATAAAGGCATTCTCCACATGACACTATACATAACTCTGAGCATGGTTTCCAAAAGGGCCCTGGCAGACGTACATGCTGAACCAGCCTTGGATGGGAGAACAGTTACTTAGCATTTGTGGGAACTTCATTCACCAGCTATAAGGCAGCTTCATTCACGTCTTTCATCTAGAATGTTTAGACATGTCTATGATACCACTAGGCTCTGAGGAGCTAAAAGATTGAGAAAGCAACATCATAAGAGGTGATCTAGGTGGATATTTAGGGGAAAAACCTGGGGATAGAAGAGGGGGGTTGTTAAAAGCAGGTGCAAAGGTCTTGAGGCTGGAATGGCAAGGAGGCCTGTAGGGTCAGAGAGGGGTGTGCTCCATCGTGAAAATCATATTGAGCTTCCCTTAATTTTTCTATTAGCTGCATCACAACATTAACTCAAGGAAAGCTTGCTCTGCTGTAAATTGTGGAAGTAGATATGTTCCACTTCTCATCTAGAAATTGAAATCGTCTGGTTTTGTTCTGAGACACTGATAGAATAGGTTTAGGAGCTCCTGGTTAGCTCTTATTAATTCTAGGCAGCCTAAAAGTTCATGTCTATTAATAAATACCTCTTGTTATTGTTTTTATTAAATCATATCTGTGTACACTAATGTATTTATGTGGTACAATGTGCTGGGTTTACATACTATACCTCTTGTTACTGAGAGCAAATTCTATTAGGGAGTGTGTTGGGGCTCAGAAAACAAAACTTACGCCTAAGAAGCAGCCTCAGTAGAAAAATTTTTCTTTGAACTTCTCCTGCCTTCTTGACCCTCACTATTTCTCTTCTCCGAGGCACGCTATAGAAACCAGAACCCTTTCTCCCCAAAACCAGCCTTAAAACCTAAAAATAGAATCTAACATCCTCTGCCACTTTTCTGTCTAAAATCCAGCCATAAAAAAATATTATCTAATCTTCTCATTTGACTATTGACCCCTATTTCATTTTATTTTATCTTTTTAATTTTCAGACTATTAACAGGATACACACATTTTGGTTCGTAGAAAGTGCTGCCTTCTTTCCAAAAGGAAAGAACGCCGCACTGAGAAGCCAAGAAGAATCTAAACAGACAAGCCTTTCTGGGTTTCTCCACTCAAATCTATTACCATGACATGGGTCCTTTTTGTCCAATCATGTTTTTACACAGTTCATACTTTGTTGAACCTAGTTTACCCTGTGTCTTTGAGTACACATCTGAGGGCTCACGTGTCATGTAAAATGCATTTGTGGGCCTTTTCTCCTTTTAATCTGTCTCTTGTTCTCTGATTTTCAGCAAACCTGAAGAAGGTAAAGGGTAATTTCCCCTTGACCCCTACAAGTGCAATCATTTAGAAGTTCCTGTATTTTCATTAAAGCTAACTTCAGAGTAGAGAATTCATGCTGTCTATTGCAGAATTACAAAGATGCAGGAAAATAATGGTTATTAATCCTTTAATATTTTGTTTCCTAAATTACACATTTTGGTTATATTTATAATTTTATGTTTTATTGTTTATCAAATAACTGTCTTACCTCCTAAACATGTTGAAGAAAAATATGAATATTAAAAAATGTATAATTTTCTAAGAGTCCACAGCTGTCCCTTCTTTAGCACTCCTCGAAAAAAGAGTATAGATTATCTCTGAGGTTGTCAAAATGTCTTAAGAGTTGGGAGTAATCTATATGAATTTTCATACTGTGTGGATTTTTAATGATAATCTAAGCAACGTTTGATATTTTTGGCTCAATGGGCTCTTCTTACTTCACGACTGCCGTGCAATTGCAACTTCACTATCTGGGCTTGCATTTGTGCTTGTGATCACAAAGAGGAAAGCAATGTTTTTTCAATGACCTCGAGCTGATGAAAAAAGGACAGGCTAGAAGATTCTTAATACACAAATGATATGTTATAATAAATGAAGGTGAAATAATGTTGAGACCCAATATAAGAACTAGGGGCTGTTTGTTGTTGTTTTTAAGTAATTGGAAAAGAGAAAGTGATGGGATGATTTTGTCCTCGCACAGGGTTCAGTGCCAACTGTAGGCGATAGCGTGTTATGTGCCTAGTGCTCACAGCAATTTTCGTTACAAGAGAATGAGTTCTTCAATTATGTAAGATGAATTGTCTTATTGCTGTATTTTAATTTGTAGATTTAATTGCACTCAACATATACATTTGTTTGGCTTGTTTGGAATTATATAATATTGCTCATCATAAAGAATTTGCACCAGGTTCATTGGTATGTATTAAATAAGATAAAATGGTTTTCGTTAAAATTAAACATTTAAGAGAACTAGTTATTTTTAAAAAGGGGTAAAGATCTTGTTCAGGTTTGATAAATACTACAATGTTTTAGTATACTCATGATATGGAAAATTAAATGATGTGTGGGGAAAAAATGATATTTTAGACATCTTGAAGAGAGCTGGCTCCACACAGGTATCATGAAAGCAAGTTCAAGGTCTTTTATATCATATACAAAAGAGTGTATAGCAGTTAACATTGTGGAGTCACCTAAGGATAATTTCAAACAATACCAAAATATCAAATACATTAATTAATTACTTTAAGACTTCAAATTTTGGGGTGCAATTCTCATACTTTCAAGTTAAAACATTTCAGAAAATTAATGAAATAGTCTACACTCCTTTTTATAGTCTATAATCTATTATGGATTATATAGTTTATAATCCACATAATCGATATAAGCATTATTTTCTTTATAAAATTAAATACACTGGTCATTTCACATTGATTTAAAGGTATGAAATTGTATTATCCTTCATAATAGTAAAATAGAAGATAAAAAATATTTTAGCAAACTTCTATCAATGCATATATTTGCTAATTTTAGTCTTTAAGTTTTAGATTTGAAGGCAGATGACAATACAGAGGGAAAAGAGAGAGAAAAAGGAAACAGAACAGGGGGGATGGGTGGCTTTGGGAAGTATTTATGAGGTGGCCAAGCTTTCCTACCATCTCTGGAAAACTTGTCTTTTATGAGAAGAGCAGAAAGACAGCTAATGGATACTGAGCCCAAATAATAGTTATCGTGCTGTTTAGAATAACGGTAGTTTAGAAGTTCTCCGCTGAAGCCCAGCACAGTTCAGCATGTGCATGGCGGCCTCAGTTTTACTGCTCTGGAAGTGAAAAGAAGCTAGAGCAAAATGAGAGAAGGCATGTATTTGGGGAATGTTAAACTATTTCAGAAAGAATTCTCCAAGATTTATTTGAGTTTCCATGGTATGTTACCTGTTCTAGTAATTGTTGATAGTAAGTTATTGAACTTCAAAGCCATTTTTAAAGAGGGAGGCACACCAGGATAAATGAATGTGTACTCACACTCTAGGACAAATACAGAAAATGGTTCATGTAACTAGGACTACATGAACTCAAATCAATAGCCTTTTACATAAGCAGTAATATCCTCAAGAACAAGTTTTTTTTGATTAGCCATAGAATAAATTATTATTCAATAAAGAAATCATGCTCTTAAATATTAAGAACGTATTTTAAAAATATTGTAGGCAAATTACATAATATGTGGCTCTTAAGTGACCTAAAGCTGTGATCTAAATTCCTGTATTCATAACTAAAATTTTGGTCCATTATTTATCTTCTTCATAATCACTGAGCCACTAGCTGTTATTTAGAAATGATTTTTGGATTCATACATAGATTTTTCATTTTAGTGCACTATTCCATAATTGATGTGATTTAATCTATACATCCAGTGTATTTAGTAGACATTCGGAGAGTTTAAGAATGCATATTTTAGCATATATGCAAGACGAAATAGAGGTGGCATATAAATCCCTTAAGCCATTTCTTCTAGTGAAAGCATATCGTCACGTCTTTAGCATTTCAAGGATGAGATGCAACTTAGCAAGTGATTCAGTAGGTAAATCTTTATTTCTATTATCTGCTTCCACTTCATCCCTAGATTGCATTCTTTACTTTATGTTCCAATTTGAATAATAATCACATTTTAATTCTTCATCTTCCAGTGAACAGCTCCTTTGACCTAACCTCAGTCGCGCTAACTGGCTCTCACCCTGCACTGATTCAGAGTTCCCAGAGAGGCAACAGAGTACAGAAGCATGAATAATCTCCTTGCTTCTCAAGTCAATTCTCGTGCATCTCTGCAGTCTGGAAATAACACCCACCATTCGAGTAGTGAGGGGCTGGCTGTGAACTCTCAAATAGCATATGTATGACTTTCTGTTGAAAAAATAAAAATAGAAAAAAATTAATATAATGAACTTTTTCCCAAGAAGAAAATACTTAAAACATCTTCTTTTGCTCTATCTCTTCCTGGGTGACAGAGAACTATGCCTAACAATCCAATTGAGCAATTACTAGCAGATTTAGGGGCTAAATCTCATGAAAGTAAAGCAGTTATCATTGTTATATAACCAGAAGACATTGCAATGGAGTGAGATGTTTTGATATGTCACCAACCAGACCTGGCTGTAATGAAACATTTATCCCTATAATCTACTGTCATGGTCTCAGATCAGTTGCTCATCATCCCTGTCACTCAAACAGGGCCTACACTGCTCTCTCTGTCTCCAAACTTTTTACTTTCCAACCTAGCTCCATTTTGCTGTTAGAGTTCTCGTCCTAATGCACAAATCCAATCACATTCTAGAAAGGCTCAGAGATGACTTCCCATTAACTATAGAAGAAACTGTAAGCTTCTTAGCGTAGTAAGAAAGTATCTTCTTTATTTTACCCTAGGCTGATTTTCCACGATTATTTCCCAACATACTCATGCTTCTACAAACCTTCGTCCCAGAATCTGCTCTATGCATTGTTGAATGTAAGCGATAACCTGACACCCTTGTTCTTACATATTCAGGCTAGTACTGTATTTCTAAGTGTCCTCTTTCCCATCCCATTCATTGTAACTGTACACTACTTACTTAATAAAATTGAATACAAATGAAGCTTTTTAATTTTCCCAGTGCTATCACTGGACTCAATTCCCATGGAATATTACATCTTTATAAGGTATGTATCAAGTATTATATTTGAGTTATTCGTATCTTTTTCCAATAGATTTTGAGATGCAAAAACCAACAAGAGCTTTATTTTATCCTATTAAGTTTCTTCTGCCTCCCTAAATTTGGCTTATAAACAGGATTAGTGTCCAATTATTTTTCCTATCTAGTAAATTGAATTTTACTGTGGATTTTAAGGAAATTTCTATTTCATATTGATAACATGAGAATAACATCACTAAAATAGTGTTGGTATTAAGGTACAAAGGTACGCAACACTACTAATTTCTTATTCATAAGTTTTTTTCTCTAGAAATGCTTGCATTAAAAATTGGAACCTGATGTTATGCTAATATTTATGATAATTGTTCTTTGTTTTAGAAAGGCATAATGAAAGGAGCAAAAATTTGAAATAAGAGAGAACTTAGCTCAAATTTTATTTTGCTACAGACTAGATACCACTCTTAGTGAAAGTTACTTAATTTCTTGGGTGTCAAATATGCAAAGTGAGAATTAAAATATTTACCTCTCAGCCACTAATCCCAGCTACTTGGGAGGCTAAGGCAGGAGGATGCTTGAGACCTGGAGTTCCCGGCTCCCATAAGCTAATGATTATGCTTCTGCAGACTGGACCCACACTGGTCTGTCTCTAAACATTTTACTTTGCAACTCCATTTTGTTATTAGAGTTATCATCCTAACTCACAAATCCTGGGTGACACAATGAGATCCTGTCTCTGAAAACAAAATAAAACTACAAACTAACAAATTATTTGCTTCTCAAGGATATTTTGAATGCTTGAATCAACAGACTTGGGTGAGATAGTAAGGAATTGTCAATATTCTACCGCATTTATCTGCAGGCAAAGAATGGTTTTCCTTTTGTAAGGCAGTACTGCCTTATTATTAACCTGTCGAGTGGTTAACCTGTCAGAGATGTGGGAAGTGTTCCTTACAAAACAAATGCTTAACAGTGGGTCTTTGACAACAGATTATAATAAGAGCGTGACTGATCGATGACGAGGACATACCTTGCTGTACCCATCACTGCTCATCCCATCTCACAGCCAAGGCACAAACCGTAACTTAGTATCTGCTTGAGAAATACAGCAAAACTGGATGGCCCAGTCACAACATGGGCTCAGGGAAGTAACAACCAATTGAGCAGTTCACTTGCTTCAGGTATGAGAACTTATGGTTACAAAGTCAGCTGAAAGTCTGCCTGAAATTCAAACCCTATTTATTAAGTTTCCACTATGGCATTTTGGGTGCAAGAATAAAAAGACAAGAGAGATGCAGCCCCGACCTGTACAGCGTTTACATTTAACTATCACACACAAAAGGCAGATGAGTTGAACAAAAGTTGAAGGGAATGGCTATTAGAATGTAAAGAGGGAGAAAGAGAAGCATTTGTTTTACTGTTGGAATCTACAGACCTCTCTAGTATTTAAGAAGGTTATAGGTTCTACATTGTACCTATGCCTTGGTCTTGGTAGACTTTCCTATATAATTCAAACCATTCATTTTAATGGAAGTCTGAAAAATATGTAAAAATACTGCTTTGTACAATGAAGAGTTGTTACTAATTTCTTCACAGTATCTCTTTATCAATGTCTCTGATACAGTTCACGCTCTTTTCTCTTTATTCTCTGTCTCAAAATAATCTATAGAAACAAACTGGCAGACTCCATTACAAATCAGGGAAAATGAACAGATTTTACACAATCTATGGGCTTCTGGAAAGTCCTCTAAGCTTCTACGGAAAGAAGGCAAATATATTACTGGTGCGTTATAAGTTATAGCTAGTGGTTTATAATGCCATTGGAGTATTAGGAAGTTATAAAACCTTATGAGGTGCTGAAGAGCAATTAACACAGGCGTCATTATTCCTTAAGGACATGGCTTTTAAATGTTCCTTAACAACACTGTTCTTTGATGATATGTTTTAAAAGATAGTAAAAGATGTTTGGGGTCAATTGCTATTTTACACAAAACACCCATAAATATTAAACAAAAAAATTCACCTAGGATTATAACAATTTTTTCTAACATGATCTATGTATTTCTATAAAACTATTTGGAAAAAACACAGAAAAATACCTTTCACACTGGTAGCTTCAGTATCTTTTACCTAAGTTTTTCTTTCCTTTACTTTTCAGTTAGCATAAAATGCACTGAAGAAAAAAAATTATTTCCCAAATGTGTCTCAAAAAGCATTCCGTTTTAACATGACAAAGCAAATCAAGTGCCAAATATTCAATTAGAAATAGGGACACACTGAAAAAATATAATTTTTAAGAAACGTGTCTGTATCTTTCTCTCTGCTGTGTAAGCTCATATTCTAGCCACTCAAATCATAGAGTTTAATACTGAAAAGATGAAACGGAGATTGTAAACTCCAGAGAATCTTGTGACATTTTGCAGGCACAACCCTCTGAGTTTTATGATGAGACGTGTTTTTGTTTTGATGATTACACATTTATTTTTTTTAGAAATATGTCCCTTGACCCTACAGTGATTTAATGTGTCTATTTCAAAAATTAGTGTTACTAGAACTTACTTCAACCAACGTCACACTTTAGATTTTTCTTTTACAGAAATTGTTTTTTAGTACCCACTTTAGAAACAACAGTAATTAAAAATAAGAGGCATTATTATATTAACATCTAAGATAAATTATTCCTCAAATTGCAATTCTAATGATTTTGAAAAGGCTCATAACTTCCTCTAGACTTTGTGAAAAAACAATACTGTAACACTGTGCCGTGAGTAAGAGAATCCAAAAGTGAAATACTTTTCAATAAAACGTCTGAGTGACTAGAGAAAGCTCAGGACAAGATGGGGGAAAAAAGTCCCAAACAGACTCTAAGCACAAATATCCCAGCAAGAAGGAAATGTTTTAAAGCATTTTGCTTTCCTTACTAGAAAAATCACTCCATTAGGGCTCTTCAGACTTAGCTTTTCTCCCACTAACATGGCAAATTAGGAAGAAACTTAAATACTTAATAGTGAAAGCATATTTGATCTTCCATTCTTGACGAGAAACAAATATCTTTAAAAAGTTATAAAAACTCTTCCGGAAGACACCTATTTTTACTTCTATGATACTATCTCTCCAGGAAAAACTCTTACTTGTTTCTGATGGAAACCAAATCATTCCTTCTAATTTAGATATAGATACTCTTCTCCTTTGAACTTCTGTTTACTTTTCCAACTATGTGCAGGTAGGATTTTTTTTTTTAGAATTGACATTAACATACTCAGTATATCTTATTCCAACAACACAATGAAAAGCAGAAGGAAAATGACAAATACTGGTACAGTTGAAAAAGAAACAAAAAAGAAAGGGTTACTACATGTGATCAAACAGTCTCATCGTGTTTGCGTGCATGGTGGATTCTGCCATCAGTGTAGGCTGAGTGCTGAATGTGTAACTTCAAAATATACGTTGTTTGATATTAAGCAACTGAAAGGATTAGGATACCCCGTTGGACTAACACTCACCCTCAGATTGTAGAAGAGTTATTACCCACATTAAGAAAATACTCTGATAATTCCCTAGTACCTCAATTTACTGTGAAATAATTGCCCATCAATAGTATTTCCAGATCAGAAGCAAATCTGAGCTCTCACTGCAATGAAAAAAAAAGCCTCTCAGTTCAAAGTAAAGATGAAGTCACGTAACTCTAATAGCAAATAGTTTGCTTTTTAAAAATATGTGTATATCTGTGTTGTACATATATACATATATATAATACACACAGCATGCAGCACCCAGGAAACACTGGTGACTGTTCCAAATTGGAAAATACTACAATGAGTTTATGCCTATTGGCTGGAAGCTATAAAATATCACGGCCAAACTGGAAACTTGAGACTAACAGTTTCTTATTTTTTTTAATTTCACAATTAGCTAAATTAACAGCCACATGAGCATATATTAGAACTTGCAAAAGGATAATAACAAATTTATGTTTGTGGGGTGTAAGGATGAAAGGGAAATTTGGAGTTTATGCTTTTAGTGGCTTAAAACCAAACAGTGTACAATTCAAAGTTCTAAAGCCGTATCTGCACAGACATTCTAATTATTAGCTCGCTTTATCTCTGCTGGCTCAATGTGGTTCTCAGCTTTTTAATCACTTCTCTACTGGCACAGCTAATGTGCCTACAAGTTGTCTAGAATTTTAATATTGCTAAATTTAGTGATGCAAGTTGTGATTAAATTGTGAAAACTTGTTTAATGCAAACCCTGATTGAAAAGAATACATGCTTATTTAAGGAAAATGTACAACTTTGCAAAAATTATATAGCGCTATATATAGTCCCACATTTAACAGCTTTACCAACCTGCAAAAAAGTTGGTTCTTGTAGAAAACTGCCAGGCTATGTAGTCTGAAATCTGGAGTCGTAATACCAGAGAGCTGTCAGTCAGCCATCCATCCATCTAATTGGCTTCTTACCATCTTTCCATCATGTTTTTTTTATAACTGGTCGCCTCTGGCTAAAATGCAAATCATGAGGAAGAGCCGTCTAGAAAAAGCTGCTGCTTTCTTAATTATCTGTCAGAGTATGGACCAGTGGACCCAGGGCCGCACTGTAGAGTTATGCTAAGCAGCAAGGCATCATGGGAATTGGAGTGACAGCTCATTTTCCTCCTGTGTTTTCTGTGTTCGAATGACAATGCAGAAATATGGGTTTTCCCACACTTTCTCTGAACACCTGGGCTATTGCTCAGGGGAGCACAAAGCCAAAACTGTCACATTTCCAGACATGGTCTTATTGCTGTCACTGTGACAGGATTGTTGACAAATGCCAGCAGTCATCTCGGCATCTTGGGAAATGTCTGCCATGATTGTGTCAACAGCCTGACAGAAATTGTTAATGTTTAAACTTCTTCCACTGACAGAATCCTGTCTTGCTGACAATATTTGTCATATGAAACTCAATCTTTGTCAAACTTGCTTAAAAATTAACACTTTCTCAATTTCTTTTTTCCCCCCTAGTTTACTGCCTAGCAGTGCAAAATTTTAGCAATAAGATTTCAACAAGGTAATGTAACACAGTAATTTAGGTCCATATTCTGCCCAAATTCTCCAAGCCATTATAACTCATGGCTACCTTGTCCTTTTGACCTTTGCTACCGGAATACTCAGGCACATATATAAATATGCACATATATATGAGTTAGGATTTGAATTTGTGAATTATTCAAGAGAAACAAAATACTATTTTCTCAGTATACAATGTGGAAAATCAATTAAATCTTGCTGATTTTTCACTTATATGAAATTAGGCTGTAAATTTGTAGATACATATTAATTATTTGAGTTTAACTTTTTATATTTATATTTTATTATTTTGCATTTTCATATTGAATAATCCATCTTTTGCAGGACTTCAGCACAGATTTTTCTTTTTCTTTTCTTTTCCCAGTGAGGTTTTGTCTAAAGAGATAGCCTTAATTTCCTAATTCTGATATACTATATCTGTTGGAAAGTATTTATGTGAGCAGTATGCAATACATTAGCTTTAAAAAAAGTAAGCAACCTTCTGAAAGTCCACAGGTGGCTCATTTTTTTGGAAATGTTTTTGGTGAGACACAATGCTCAGATTACTAGAAGGCAGTTAAATCATACGTGGCTGTACTGAAATACCCAGTTCTGCACAGGCTGCTACATTTCTAAGACATGGTATAAAAAAGAGCAATTGAGTAGCTGAATAATGGTGTCCATCTGTCCCTGACAGAACAATCTTTGTCAAACTAAGAATGACAACTTGTTAATAATGATATAGCTATTATTATTTATATTATTATTAGATAGTGTGTCATAACATACAAATATAGTATACACTAGTAGGGATACATTAAAGTAATTTTATTAGAATATGTACCGCCTAAAAAAATGGCATGTGTCTAATAGTACTATTTACTTGAATGGCTGCCAAATGTGATTTCCAGTTACTGTATAGACAGTGAATATACCAGATAAGTAGACTTTTTAATCTGCTTTTTATTTTTATTTGTCTTTGGAGCTGTGTATTATTCTTTTTCCATATCGCAAACACTATTACAAATAACTCCAGCAGTGCACTGTGATGTTTTAGAACAGAAGTTGGAAAATTTGTCGTGCAATAAAATAAGTACAAGCATAAGTTGGAGATATCATGAGTTCAATTCCAGACCACGGCAATAAAGCTAGTATTGCAATAAAGCAAATATACAAAAAAGTGAGTCACACAAATATTTTGGTGTCCTGGTTCATGTAAGTTATGTTTATTGTATATTGTAGACTATTTTTGTGTAGAGACAGTCTCACTTTATTGCCCTCAGTAGAGTGCTATGGCAACACAACTCACAGCAACGTCTAGTTCCTGGGCTTAGGTGATTCTCTTGCCTCAGCCTCCCCAGTAGCTGGGACTCTGGGTGCCTACCACAACGCCTGGCTATTTTTTTTGTTTCAGTTCAGCCAGGGCTGGGTTTGAACCTACCACCCTTGGTATATGGGGCCAGCGCCCTACTCACTGAGCCACAGGTGCTGCCCTCAAATTTTCCTCCACCCCGGATGGGACTCGAACCCACAATCCCTGGCTTAGGAGGCCAATGCCTTATCCATTAGGTCACTGGGGCTTCTATATTGTAGACTATTAAGAATGAAATGACATTATATCTTAAAACAATGCAGATACCTCAGTTAAAAAATCTTTATTCCCACGTCTGTTTTGTCTTTCATTTAAAAAAAAAAATCTTTATTACTAAAAAATGCAGCAATCATCTGAACCTTCACTGAACCATTGCTTTTTTGCTGGTGGAGGGCCTTGCCTCAATTTTAATTTTTGCTGTTGAGCAGCTGGTGGTGGCTGCTAAGGTTAAGTTGATTTGACAGTTTCTTAAAATAAGATATCAATGAACTTTTCCTTGTGGATTAACTTTTTAAACCCTGCCACTGGTTTATCAACTAGGTTTATGGAACTTCTAAATCCTTTCTAGTCATTTCAACAATGTTCATAGCATCTTTACCAGGAGTGGATTTCATCTCAAGAAACCACTCTCTTTGTTCATCCATAAGCAACAACTCCATATTCATTAGTTCTATTTTCACATTGCATCAGTTCAATCAGATCTTCACTTTTGATTGGAGGAAAATTAGAAGGCTCTGCTTTTAATTCTAGTCCTCTTTTTATTCCCACATTTGCAGTTACTTCCTCCACTGATATCTCGAACACCTCAAAGGGTTAGAAGAACCACTTCCTAACACCTGTTAATATTGATATTTTGATCTCCTCCTATGAATCAAAAATATTTTTAATGACATCTAGAATTGTGAATTCTTTTCAGAAGGTTTTCAGTTTACTTTGCCCAGATCCATCTTAAGAATCACTATCTACAGCAACTATAGAGTAATGAATTTTCTTTTTAAACTCTAAAACTTGAAAGGTAAAAATTTTTTTTTTGATGCATGGGATGCAGAATGGATATTGTTAAAAACAATATCAATCCCTTTGTACAACTTTACCAGAACTCTTAAGTGACCAGGTATATTGTCATTGAGTAATAATATTTTAATAAAATTCTTACTTCCGAGCAGTAGGTCTTTATAATGGGCTTAAAATATTCAGTAGACTATGCTGTAAACAGATGTGTTGTCATTCAAGCTCTGTGGTTCCATTTATAGGGCACAAGCAAATTAGATTTATTAATATTCTTAAGGGCGCATGGATTTTCAGAAGTGGTAAATTAGCATCAGCTTCAACCTAAAGTCACCCTTTGACTTCTCCCTGTTAGCTATACAAGTCCTAGAAGGCATCTTCTTCTCCCACTAGAAAGTTGTTTATTCTATGCTGAGAACCAATTGTTTTTTTTGTTTAGTGCAGCTGCCTTCATCAATTATCTTAGTTAGATCTTTTGGATAACTTGCTGCAGGTTCTGCATCAGCAATTGCTTCTTCATCTTGCACTTTCATGTTGTTAAGACGACCTTTCCGTAAACCTCATGAAACCCAACCTCTGCTAGCTTCAAAACCTTTCTCAGCCTGCATAGAATTGAAGACAGCTCAGGTATTGCTCTGGATTTGACTTTGGCTTAAGGGAATGTTGTGACTATTTTAATCTCCTTTCCAGACGACTCAAACTTTCTCCATATCAGCAATAAGGCTGTTTTTGCTTTCTTATCATTCATGTATTCGTTGAAATAGTGCCTTTAATTTCTTTCAAGAAGTTTTCTCTGCATTCACTACATGGATAATTGTTTGGCACAAGAGGCCTAGCTCCTGGCTTGTCCTGGCTTTTGACATACTTCTCTCACTAAGCTGATTCATTTCTAGTTTTTGATTTAAAGGGAGATACATGTAACTCATCATTTCATTTGGACAATTAGAGGCCATTGTAGGGTAATTAATTGGCTTAATTTCAATATTGTTGTGTCTCGGGGAACAGGGAGGCCTAAAGATGAGATAGATGGAGAAGGGCTGGTCAGTGGAACAGTCATAATAAACACAATATTTATAAATTAAACATCTTATATGGGTATAACATGTGGCACCCCCAAACAATTCTAATAGTAACACAAATATCACCTGTCAAAGATCACTGATACAGATATAATAATGAAAATTTTTTAATATTGTAAAAATTACCAAAATGGGACAGATAGACACAAACTAAGTAATTTGCTATTAGACAAATAAACTTTCTTGGCACAGAGTTGTCACAAATTTTCAGTTTGTAAACAACACAATATCTGCAAAGTGATATAAAGCAAACCACAATAAAATGAAGTATGCTCATAGCAAATGCTTTAGGTTTTTATCTCTGACACAAATATTCAATTCTACTATTGTAAAAATAGTGTAAGTATTCATTGTGTAAGATGGACATGCTTTGTTCTAATAAAACTTTATATATAAAGGCAGACAGCAACTGGATTTGACCTGAAGGCTGCAGTTTGGGCTTTATTTTGGACAGGTAAACAAGTAACCAATTTCTTATTTCAAGTTATAACTTTTCCATACACTAGCTGTGTCATATTGCACACATTTCATTTTTATTATCTAACTTATTTCTTTTTTTTAACCTTTTTATTCAGATACAATTCACACACTCCACAATTCACCCATTCAAAGTATAAGGTACAAGACTTTGTTGTTGTTGTTGTTGTTATTGTTGCAGTTGTCATTGTTGTTTAGCTAACCTGGGCTGGATTTGAACCCACCACCCTTGGTATATGTGGCTGGCACCATAATCACTGTGCTACAGGTTCTGAGCCTAGCTTATTGCTTAACACTTGAGAAAGGTATTAATTTCTTCACATTACATATGAGAGTTGTTAAATGACAGATGCCAAGCTGTGCCCTCAGAATTTAGGCTATGAAAAATAAATCTAGTATTCTAAGAGAGGTTTGTTTGAATTTAAAGACTTCTGGATTTTTCCAATTATATGTTGTTTATAATACTTACTTATTTCTAAAATAAAGTTCTAGGCCAAGTTTGGAACCTAGAGGACATAAAGAGAGAAAAAGGGTAGGAGAGGGCACATTGAACAATATAGATAATTTAGGAAAAATTATGCTTCTTTGCCATTGGAATTGCTTTCTGTTTTGACAACACAGCATCCTCTGCTCTCACCTGCACTCACATTGATCATCTGCTACAACTGATGTAGAAAATTAAGGGTAGTGTGCCAAAACAAAAGGAGAAACATGCCTCCAAAATAGTATGTGAATATAAAGAAATGATGTTTTAAATAATTCAGGAAAACATTTGTAATGGCAATTTTATTTTCCACTTGACTGGGCCATGGAATGCCCAGATATTTGCTTAAGGATCATTTTTCAGTGTGTATGTGAAAGTGTTTCTGGGTGAAACTAACATTTGAATTAGTAGAATGTGTAAAGTAGATTGTCCTCCCTAATAAGTGTTGATCTTATGTAATCCATTGAGGGCTTGCATAGAACAAAAAAACAGAAGGAAGAATTCACTCTCTGTACATATTTTTGACTTAGAACAGACATCTCAACTCAGACTAAAATTTACACCATTCCATCTCCTGGTTCTTATCCTTTTAGACTCAGTCTGGAACTACACCACCAGGTCCCCTGAGTCACCAGTTTAGGGATAGAAGATATGGGACTTCTCAGCCTTTTTAATAGTTGTGTGATTCAATTATTTATTAATCCCTTTTTATATAAGAGCTATGCACATATTGTCATATCTTCTATATGCATATTAGACTATGAAATTGAAATGTCTGCTTTCCGAAGTACTAATCTGAGAGTTAATAACTCTGACATTTCACCTTGACACTTCTTGCTTTTTTTTTTTTTTAATTGTGAAGGTATCTACTCGTTCTTTCAAAGACACATTTTGGCTTTAGATTATCTTTCAATATATTTTATAGAACAACTTTTGTGAATCTATGGATAAGTCCAAAATTTGTGTTATTTTCAAATATGAGTTCTGTTATGGAGCCAGTAAGGTGCAGATAGCTAAAAATATCAACCAACTATTTGTAAAAGATGTGAATATGGAACTCACAGTACACTGATGGTTTGAGAAGTTCCATACTGGTGATTTTAATCTTGAAAATAAGCCACATGGGTGACCTGAGACTGAGTGGATAATAATGAGCTGAAAGCTGCAGTGAAAGCAAATCCATCTCAACCTACATGAATTAGCACCAAGATTTGACGTTACTTTTTCAACAATACCGGACTGTTTGAAACAAACTGACAAGGTGAAGAAACTAGATAGATGAGTTTGCATGAGTTAAACAAGTGTTAGAAGAGGAATCATCTGGAAGCTTCCCTTTCTTTGCTGTCATGGCAAACCATTTCTAAACTGTATCATTATGGGGATGAAAAATGTATTCTTTTGGACAATAATAAGCTTTTGGCACAATGATAGGATAAAGATGAAGAGTGAAACACAGTCTAAAACCTAATATTCTTCAAAAAAACTTAATGGTGTCTGTTTGGTAGTCCAGCACTAGTATTAGCTAGGACAGCTTCATAAAATCTGGTCAACTGATTATAGCAAATTTTTACTGCAACAAAGTGATGGGAATGCTTGCAGTTAAATAGCCAAGATCAGTCAATAGAGACAGGCCAGTCTTGCAAGACAACGCAAGACCATATGTTGCACAAACAATGCTGCTGAGACTATAGAATCTGGACTTGGAAACTCTCTGTCATCCACCATATTCATCAGACCTGTACCAACTGACTACCACTTCTTCCAGGCTTTGTACCCACATCTTGCATGAAAAATATCCAATTCTCAAGAAGTTGTGGAAACAGCATTTGGGCTTTCATCACCACTAGTTCTTCAGACTTTTTCACTGATGCTATAAACAAGCTACCATTAAGAAGGCAAACCTCTGTCAATAGCTTAGGCATATACTTTGATTAAGCTAATCAAAGTTAGACATTATAAAGTAAACTTTTGATTTGAAATCAGTATTTCATATTTGATGACTTAATATACATTCCTTTTCCTGTCTCACTACAGATATATGTGTGTGTGTGTGCTATATATACACACATAAACATAGGTTTTCTGTTTTGGAAAAGAACTAAGGCTAAGACAACATCTTAACCTAAATTTCTAAGTAAATCATGACTAAAGATTTTTCCAGGTTGGGCCACATTAGCGATCTTAGACTCATGGACATGTACATACAGCATCTTCCTGGGGTTCAGTGTGGAATGTGTAGTATCACTCCCTCCTCTTGATCACAGACTCTGCTAGACTTTTTCCAAGAGTGTTGCGTCAAGAACATGTAGCCCAAAGATACATCCAAAAAGTAGATACAGTTGACATATTTCAATCTCTTAGGTAGAGTGCTGTTTCTCTGCTTTGTTCCTCTGAATTGAATATAATTCAATTCAATTGAAATCTATAATTCTGTCTGCAGCATCTACATTGCTTTAGGTTAAGTGGTTGGGAAGATTCAAGGATACATAAACCCCGATTGTGTTTACTGAGTTTGGAGTAATATATTTACAAGCCAAAGAAGTCCCAGGATTGCTGACCAGAAAAAACAAACAGAAGCTATAAGAGAGAAGGGGGGATTCATCCCTATAGGGTTCAGAGGAAGCTCAGCCAACATCTTGATTTCAGACCACTAACCTCTAGAACTATGAGATAATAATTATTGGTTTTAAGCCACCCAATTTTTAGTGCTTTGTAACAACATCCCTAGGAAATAGTACAAGAGGCATCCTAATCCTAATCATCACATTCTCTCCTGTTGGTTTCCTCACTTGCATATAGGGAATTCCTCACAATCTGATCCTGAGACTGAGAATACTTTCAGTACATAGCCAGTACTGAATAGGTGTTTCAAATGTCATCATCATGTATTCTGATGACATAACCACACCTAGCATGGCATCCAAAGCTACTATGGGTATTTAACTATGGATATTTAATCCTAGATCTCTTCAGACTATGTTTAGTGAATACCCAAAAACACAAAACACAGTGGCCAAAGTTGAAACTGGGAATGATTTTTTTTTAATTTGCTCATGATTTACAACACAATGAGGTATGAAAATTTTTCCCTAAAAACCTTAACCTTTGATTATTAAAATTTGACAGAGACTTACATTGTGACTACATTATCTTCCAAACCTAAATAAAATAAATATATTTATGAAGTATTAGTGAAAATATGAATTCAATGGGGCATAGTTCCTGAAATCAGGCTTAGTAAGCACTTTTGGGGTGCATGAGACTGTGACCTTGAAATCGGTGCAGCCATTTAGAGAAAACATCCATTCTCTATATATACCATAAATTTTGAGAAACTAAAAGTGGCCACTTGTATATCATCCAGGTAAGGTTCAAGTACACCAATGAGGCTATGTTGTCATAGGTCAACTGCAGAATAAATGTTCACATATTCTTTGGTTAGTGAATTTTACTTTTCTCCCACTTTTCAGTTACTATGTGTATAATGGACTAAATAGAAAGTCACTTATTTTCACAAATATGAATCAACTAATAATTTTTTTAAAATATCTACCTAAGGAACAAACCTATGAAGAGGCCAATAGGGATAATTAAACCCTTTTTCTTTATAACAGTCTCTAAAAGAAAGATATTCCATAAACACAGAATATTATTTGATGTAGGCAAAGCCAAACCATAAGAGAAATGACAGGAATGAGGAAAAAAGGATCCTATGCAATGTAAGACCCTAAACATTCTCCTAAACCTTTTAGAAAACTCATGGTAATTTATAAAGTAATTCGATTTCAATGTAAAGCAAAGGGGGAAAATATGCTTTCTCTGAGAGCCCACAAAGAGGACGAGATACAAAATTACATTCAAAAGACCTGCAAAGGCAAAATGGGATTTGGATTTCACTTTACTAATGGAAATTGATAAGTGTCCATTCACAGACTAAACTAATGTTATAATTAAAAGTGTTGCTGAATGTAAGATAACTGTATGATAAAAGGTTTGGGAAAGAGATGATGGACTGAGTTAATAAGCAGACAAGTGAAACTTAATAAATTATTATGCAGGTTTATAGATAATTGGCATCACTTGGGAGTAGGGAAAAAAGAAATGATGTTGGAAAGAGATGAGTTCCTGTAGTAGAACGCTTTTACAAATGATCCATTTAACACCAATTATCATGCTATTTTGCCATTACTCCTAGGTTTTGCTAAATATCTTGATATCCTTTGGGAAAATGTGTCATACACATGACAAAATGAGGTTAATTATAATAAATTAAAAAGAAAACACTTTTGAAGCCAAGCCACACTTACTAAAACTCATTTTAAATAAACCTCACAGTTTTGGGTTTATAGTGAAACAAACTTTGGCAAGACATCATATTTCTGAGAATGTTCTACTTTTCTGCTCAGGAATATATACCTGAATGATAACTCGGATGTTAATTTTTAGTATGCAACCCTACTTATTCCAAAATGGATTTGATCTGGCTTCTAAGTAAGACTTATGTAGGCAATCCCGCTAGCCAAGAGTAGTGTTGAAACAGATCTTGTCCTAATACTTTGGAATGGCCAGATACACATTTAAATGCATTGTGAACAGCTAGCTCTGGAGTTATCTTCTTCCCCCACAAAGACAGGGAAATATAATAATTTTAAACTACAAGAAAATCATCCTTGATTCTTTCCCTATGATACTTGCTCTCAAATAAACGGTTGTAACTTTTCAGTGAATTAGACCTTGACTTTCTACCCCAAAGTAAAGTTTGTGATACAATCTTACTGGCATGCCCAAGGCCACAGGAACTGGGCACAGGCCAACACCTTATTTGTCTACCTTCCTTCACGTAGATTTGAGGCAGTAAATCAACATTATTTTCCATAACATTGAAATTCTGAGTAATCAGTTTTGCTCTTAAACATATAACTCCAGATTTTAACACAGGAGATTTCAGGAAAGGAAACTAGAAACCACATCGACTGAAAAGATTTAAAATGTAGCATATTCAATTCTTACCTCAACTCATCAGTGCCATTTCTTAGAATAGAAGGATCTTTTGAGGTGAAGAGAGTTGTTTGAGGTAAATCATTCTAGGACTGGACTTCATGGAAAAAGAAACTCCTTGGCAGTGGAGCCCTCAGTCTTGGCTTCACTCCACTCATTGTACAAACACCTGTACCACCTGGAGTGAGCAGCTCAGCACAGATTGTGAAGTTGTGATAATTTTTACTTCATTAAATGAGATTAGCCTCCCCTAGGGGACTCCAATCTCAGAAAAATGTCTCTCAGAGACTGTGAAGCAGTAGACCTCCCACAGAGTCTATAATATAGCACATATTCAATGAGAATCTAAAAATTACAGAGACTGTAAAAGACCCAAAAAGGAAATTTTCAAACTCCATTCTGATGGGATGCTAGAGGAGCTTCCTTATTCTATGTAAATATTCTCTGAATTCTTATGAGGCAGTTTTGATTGTTGCTGCTGATGTGTTTGAACTGATTTTCTTGATTAAATTAGGATTTGGGATTTTTTGAGAATATACATTATCATTCTTTATGATCTGATGGGCTTATAACAGTGCCCCATACATAGCAGTCTCTAAATCAAACTTACAGGACCAAGAGCCTGAGAACTAATGTTTGTGTTCTATTTGCAGGGTTGATGATGAGGATGGCATGACAAGGGTGTCAGAGATTAGGACAAATTGCCTAAATAACTCTGATAACATTACTGTTTTATGATAGATATAATAACCACTCAAATCGCAAGAGGTATGAGAAATGAGAATAGAGTAAAAAATGGAGCTCCCCCCTCTCCCACCCCTGCAATATCAATGAAATGAACAAGGAGTTTTTCCTTTCCTTTTTTGGAGAGATGGAGTGAGAAGAGAAGGCAAAACTACAAATTTTCAATATCTTTCCTTCAAGTGCCCAGATCTCCAGCTTTTCAAGCTTCTACACATCTATGATGTTTTGACAACTTCCCAATGGTAACACGTCACTGTTTATTTTACTACTGTAGATCTTCTCTCCTTACAGAAATTTCATAAAGAAAGCATGATGGAACTAAGAGTTGTAAGAGGACAAACGTTTTGAGAAGAACAAAGAAAAACTACTTAAAATGATGCCTATATGTAGCTAAGGGTAATATCCCTTTAAAAGGATGGCTTTCAATTAAATTTGTCAAAACCAGCTTCTGCACTTTGACATGATGGTTTGGTGTAACACATGTCGATCTGGACACTTCATTACAGGAATAACTTTCAAATGTGGAGCAGATGGTAATCAAAATTGACTTGAGGCTTTTGAAGATATTTGCTATGATTAACTAGACGTGGACTGCACAACTCAGAAATTAAGGCACGTCGGGGACTCTACAAGAATCTGATGATAACTCAGAGTATTAAGATCAGGTGGCAACATAAGCCACTTCCAGAACAGCACGGAATGTGACAAGATGTGTGATGGGGCCATGAAAGTTGTTACCAAAGTCGTGTATGAACGACACTTCCTGCCTTCTCATGTTAACCCCGTGGCATATTTGCATAAATCTAAAACAGTATAACATCTGAATCTGTCCTTGTGACGGCTCCCAAGCATTCACAGACGTGAAGGGCATTTGCAGCTTCTGAGTGTGTGTGCTGTAGGGAGGAGGACTCGCCGAGCCCCACCCACGCTCCATATGGCTGCCACGAGGTCCTCATTTTGATCATGTTGCGAATTAATGACAGGCATCAATCACTCGGTTTTTACAGAGCTTTGACAACAATGGCTGGTTGGTAGTTTATCCCTGTAATTATTCTCCCCACACGAAATGTCCTGCAGCGCTTGGAAGAGTACACAAGGTAGGACACCAGGGAAATGGAAATAAGCGGGGAATTTTCATTAGCATAACTCTTGTCTCCAACTCCTAAAGTTTCAGCTAGGAAATCACGAAACAAAGGCATTTGGGGTGTTATTATCATCATTATTAATTACACCTGCCTCCTGAAACTCAGAAAATGTTTGGCAATTTGTTTCTAGCCTCTTATGTGAAGCGTCAGAACTTTCTCAATTCTGTTCTCTCCATTAGCTCATGTATTTCTTCCTAGCCCTTAGCCCAGTTCCCTTGTTATAAAAAGGGTCTGGGGTTCAACTCCAAGCCTCTTGAGCAAACGTCTGGGTAATAATCGTGGGCATGTATTAAAACCTTACTATGTGCCATGAACTGTTCCGAAGGCTTCACAGTTAGTAACTCACTTAATCCTTACACCAGTCTGAATTAAGCCCCAGTATATTTATTCCCATTTTACAGATAAGAAAAATGAAGCACAAAAAGATCTTGTAGCTATTTATTATTAAACCAGGTTAAGCCAAATCCTAGACCTGAAACTTTTAACTACTACACTTACTGTTACACCCCATATTTTGTTCCCATACACTTGTCCCAAAAGGAATAGTAGCTGCAAAGTTCCTGAAATCAATACCCTTTACTGTTGTGCCAAGATTTATTAAACTCAAAATCAGGAACCAAGAAAAGGTGCAGAATTATGCTTGAGAACAAAGAGAAAGAGCGTAGAGTGGGACAAAGGTGCATAATGAGCTAGATGCAGTTTAAATCTTCCCCCAATCACTTGGGGAGACTTGACCAAATCATTTCTCCTGTAGATTCCAATTATTATGTTATTTTTGTGTGTTTAAATTGGGGGTTGACTAGATCATTTCTATGGGCACATGTAACTAACATTCATATGAACATAGTATTTTAAAGTAGAACTAATTATAACATATATGATCCTTATTTAGTCCTTGGGTACCAAGTAGTTTCCTCAAAGACAGATGTCACCCTAACACTTTATATCAACAGGCAATATCACCTTCCCCAAAGAAGTGGAGTCTGTTTCCTTCATCCTTGAGTCTAGGGAGGTCTTGAGAATTGTTATGACCAATAGAAACTAGCTTTAGTAAGATTAGACAACAAGAGGCTTTGCAATTTCCATTTTCGATGCTATTAGAAATAATGCTCCCATGTGAATGAACAGAGGCTAGCCTAGTGGATGATGAGAGGCACATGGCCTGATTTCCCTTATTGCCCAACTGATGGCCAGCCAACTGCTACCATGTTTCCCAGAAAATAAGAACTACCCAAAATATAAGCCCTAGCAGGATTTCTATGCATTTGTTAAGTATACGCCTACCCTGATAATAAGACCATGCATTTCAGCATGGAGCAGTAAGGAAGACTGGAATACCTTTTTATTATTATTATTATTATTATTAAGTCATAGCTGTGTACATTAATACTGTCATGGGGTACAGTGTGCTGTTTTCATATACAATTTGAAATATTTTCATCAAACTGGTTAACATAGCCTTCATGTCATTTTCTGAGTTATCGTGTTAAGACATTTATATTCTACATTATGTGCCACAGCTCCTTTCTCTGAGCCATTGGCACTTGCATGGGTGCGTGGGTGGTAACTGCAGTCACAGGCATCCTATTGAGAACATGCAAATGGTTAAGGGAAAGGAGTTCACGCATCACTAGCGCCAGCCCCACCAACAAGGTCGTCTCCCCCTGTCAGGTTCCAAAGAAGATGATTTAACTGTATTTGAATAAATGTAGATTGTTGTATTATGCTTAATAAACATAAGACATCCCCTGAAAATAAGCCCTAGTGTGTCTTCTTGAGAAAAAATAAATATGACAGTGTCTTATTTTGGGGGAAATATGGTACATATGTGTATGAGGCCTTTTGTAGTCTGTAATCCCAAGGAAACACACAAGCTGTCTAAAGACGCATAAACTCACCTGGTTAAGATCAGGTAAGTTTGCCCAGACCAAAAGGATTGATTAGCAGAATTGTGAGCTAAACAAGTAGTTGTTTTAAGCCTCTGTGTTTTGGGGTGGTTTGCTATTTAGCAAAAGCTAATAGATGCTCTAAGGAAAAGCTTGTATAATATTGTACAAAGAAGCTTGTATAAAAGCTTGTGTAATATTTCACTCATTCATCTCACGCCAACAAGAGTGAGAACTCCATGGTACTTTTTAATTTTGGGATTGTGTTTTATAGATTGTCTATGTCAGAGTTGATGTGATGTCAGTGGGCCTCTCTCCAAAAGTCACATCTCTCCTACAATTTTTAATGTTATAGATTTGTTGTAATTATATATTTGGGAAAATAAAAATAACCTTTAAGAGTCTTTGAAAGGCTCCCTTGTAATTCAGTTTGATTTTTAAATAAATAGCTTTGGAGCTATTCCTTTCATATCCTTGGAGTGTTTATTTGCCTATGTTTGCTTTCTTCCAGGTTCTTGCCTTTATTCAGTATACTTGGGGTTATATGAAAAATGGCATGTTGGTATGCAAGGTGGTTCCTTAATTATTGTCAGATTTTCCGTACCTAAATTTCATCAGATTATTATTTTTTTAATGTATGCACCTGGGTCTTCCATGAATCAGAGTGCAGAGTGACCTTAATTTTGTTTACCCTTGGGACAAAGAGCCTTACCGAATGATTTGTTCTGGCTTGGAAGGAATGCTGTCTAATGAATTAACTTTACACAGATTCTAATAGATGAAAGAGAAAAATGAACAAGCCTAGAGAAATAGTGACTAAAATAAATGAAAATTGAATTAATGATATGCATCGTTCTTCAATGATAGATTCTCCCTCAGTGCTTAGTATTGCTGAAGTGGGCATTCTGTGCACATTATTGCCTGATGCAGACGCTAAAATGCATTGGTAAAACTGTCTGCATTACGTAACATTCTAAATGCAGGTCTCCGCAGGCTCGCAGTTTTCAAATTCTGTGACAGATACTTAAGTTGACACTCCACGGCGTGATAAACCCAAGAAAGTGACAGGCACTCTATTAATACCTGGATGCAGAATTCATGAGGGAACACAGTAGGTCAGGAAGGTATTCCTACAGTAAGAAACTTTACCGGAGCCTAGGCTTGATTAGCTTGATTTGGTCACAGCTGAAGAAAGAGTTTGAAAGAAGACGAGAAAGGATTAGGCAGGAAGGAAGAGTATAGGCATTTTTGAGAAGCTGAGTGAATAAGGAAGAAACCAGAAAAAAATAGTGATTCAATTTGTAAGCCTGAAGACAGAAGCAGCATTAAGGCAGGAGAGAGTGAGACGTAGATGAAGTCCGGAGGTTAGGAGAGGTTGGGTGAGCAGCAGCACACACAGAAGTGAACCATTCTTGGCTGAATATGATTTGGCCAGGACTCTGTTTAGAACCTGAAAGTTTTTCACTTCCTGCTAATGATATAACAATATTTATTTATTTTTCTCTCAATTTGGACATGCCAGTTTGTTTGCAATCACCATTGTGGATAATTCCCTTATATCATAAAGCTGTCATGGCATAAGGTAATAAATATCATTGAATATGGAAAATATAAACTGCTAAAGGATTTTGTAGTCACCATGGCAAAAGTAAGCATTTCTATGGATATTTGGCTCTGAAAATACGGAGCCAGTGAAGAGAGCTTCTACACAAATGAAGGAGAATGAGCCAACAGCAGAGTTAAACACGCCCAGGGGATCCCTCTGGCCAAGTGACCGCTGCCATTTTCTCCAGCAGGACTCTGAGCTCTCAGTGAGCGAGGTCCTGCCACAAACACGTGCTCAGGTCCGGAGCATCACACCTCCATAGTGGCTGTATTTTGTGAAATCTTCCCTCAAACCATCTCTCATAAACAGATACTACAGAGATGGGTGGTTTTTAAAAACAGAATGCACGTCAGTTTATGGCTCTGGGCACCTTTTACTTTGTTTTATTAATTATTCTACCTCTCTTAGGTTGGTGATTCATATTTGGTGGTTGCTGAGTTAAAACTGAATAAACATGATATTGACACTAGAGAAAGCCGCGTTTCTCACATGACTCTAGTTCGTGTTTTTGACGCTCTGCTTAACGACAACATACATCGTTTGTTTGTTTGTTTGGGGTTGTAAAGGAGGAGTCTGCGGACGGCACATGATGGAACCTGGTGATAACAAGTTGAGATTCATCAGTGTCTTTGACACTGCCTTGAAGTTGGTTGTATTATTTCTAATTTGAAGAAAAACATCAGTCACAGGCCGATTTGGTAAAGGCCATAGAATGGCTGAGTTGAAATGCGTGACCTATTTGGATTTCAACACTGTGTCTGGGATGTCGGTTGCTAGATAGAAAGCCTGGAGTCCCTTGAAATTCTCTAGTAATCAGTACTTAAGTGGTGATTTAGCCAGACTTTAGGCTTTCATGCCCCTATGGTCTTAAAGGTTTCTCCCTGGGTCCAGAAATTGCCCACATCCTGAATGAACTCATCATTGACCTTGAAGTTGATGATGAGCTTTATGGAAGAAGGAATAATAAGTGAAAAATTGAGTCCAGATATAATTATGCTGGATGTATATGCAGTTCAAATATCTACCTATATAATATTTATATAGAATAGAAAAAATATCATTATCTTTTTCATTGGTACAGAAGTGGGGATACCATTCTTGGTAAACATTGCTTTGAAGATTGCTGTTTTCATTTTTCATGTTGTATTTATACTCCAAATGATTTATCCTTTCCAACCCTCTCCACCTTTCCACATATATGCCTCCAATCAACTACACAATCATAGGCTACCATAAGTATTTTTTTCATTTAAAATACATGGAAATTTTCATTTTTTAAAAGAAAACTTAAACATTTCCCACTTACTTTGGCCTTATTTCATATTCCCTCATTATTCTGTATAGCTGGTATATAGTTTCTACAAGTCTTTTATTTATTTACCTGTTTTTCTTATTCCATATAAAACAGAGCAGCAAAATTGCACAATAAAAATAGTGTGTTTTCACAGTAACAAAAGTGTGTCTTCAAAGTCCTTGTCTTTTTTTCTATGTTTTTCCCCAATATCACCTTCCCTTTCTCTCTCTCTCTCTCTTCTACTTTTGACAGAGTCTCACTCTGTTACCCTGTGTAGAGTGCTATGCCTGTCTTAGCTCACAGCAACCTCAAATTCTTGGGCTTAAGTAATCCTCTTGTCTCAGCCTCCCTAGTAGCTGGGACTATGGGAGGTAGAAGTGCTTCCCACAGGACCCAGCTAGTTTTTCAATTTTTAGTAGGGACAGGGTAAGGCTCTTGCTCAGGCTGATCTGGAACTCCTGAGCTTAGGGAATCCATCTGCCTCAGCCTCCCAGACATGAGCCACCACGCCTGGCCCCCCTTCTCTATTTCTTCTTCCTTGTAGGTTTCATATAATAGAAAGGAAACTATTCAATTTAATAGATGTTAGTAAAGGCCCATCATGTTTTCAAAGAAATCATAAGCAGTTGGAGGTCAATTAATTTAATTCATTTCTTCCTGTAGAATAGAAACTTTCACAGAAACTCTATAGTGCAGAACCTATTTTTTTAAAAAGCCACTTAATTCAGACTTTTTTCTTTTTTTGTTTTACTCTCACAGGGCTAATTAGTTGTCATTCTTCGACCTGTCACGTGCCATTCCCAAATCTTCCACTGTTTTCTCAGACAGTTTCTCCTAGGAATGCCTTTTCCTCACATTTTCATTTGCTGAAATCTCAATAAAACTTTACAAAAGTAGGTGGCTGCCCATGGTCCATAGTTTTCTGCCAGCTTAGTTTTAAAAAACATCTTATTAAAATATATTTTATCTTGCTTGATGAGCATTTTGGCACTACCCTGAATTTTGTACCTAAAGAGAATACCTCAATCACTTGCTATGTCTCAGCTGTGTATCCTTTAAAATATCTTAGCCACTATCTCAGATGAAGTTATCTTTTTTGTTAAAATCTGATACACTTTCTTACATTTCTGTTAGCATGCTTATCATATTATGGAATGACTATTTGATTATTTATCTATATTGCTTGTCATGTAGAAAGAAAAAAAATAATATCACTTACTTCTTCACTTCAACATCTAGCATTTCCCTTGACAACCGTTTGAGTTTAAGATGTTGGCTGAGTGAATAAATGAATGGCCAAATCAGGCTTGGTGCCTGTTGTACAATGGTTAGGGCACTGGCCACATACACCAAGGCTAGCAGGTTTGAACCCGGCCCGGGTCTGCTAAACAACAGTGACAACTGCCAATAGCTAGGCATTGTGGTGGGTGCCTGTTGTCCCATCTATTTGGGAGACTGAGGCAAGAGAATTGCTTAAGGCCAATACTTGGAGGTTGCTGTGAGCTGTGATGCCATGGCACTCTTCTGAGGGTGACATAGTGAGATTCTATCTCAAAAAAAATAAAAAATGAATTACCAAATCAAGGTGGAGAAACTCAATAAGAATCAATGTTTTGCCTAAGGCTAGTTAACATACAATTGTAATAACCATTTAATTTACTTTCTAATTAGGCATTTCTCAGAAATTTGAATCCATAAATAAAAGGTACTTTAAACAATGTAAGGGCAGGAGTCATAACTTGTACTTATTTATATATTTTTGTTTTTGCATAATACACGCCAAAGAATCTTTGGGGTTTGAATTAAGCATAAAAGCTTTGAAATACTGACACCTCATGGAACAGACATCAGCCATTTTTAATTCCAATTGTTTTAAGAAACTTGGTACCAAGGGTCATGTGTCCAGGCTTAGAGAACAGGAGCCACGTCTATTTTCAACTTGCAAGTATCTGAAATATGTCATATGGGGGAAAATTGATAAAAATGATGAATGAAAGAAGAAATCAAACATTCTGAATAATGGGAGTCCTTGTAGGCATTGCTCAATAGAAGCTTTTGTTTTTATTTTGTTGCTTCTTCTTTTATTTTTGTTTCATTTGCTTGCTTGTTCCTTTAGTGTAAAACTACAGAGATGATCTAAACTCCCTTATTTCTGTACTTGAAAAATGTTCATTTTACTAAAGATACATTTCCTTTATAAATTTGGGGAGATGTTAATCTTCCTGTTTCCACATTTTAAAAATAGAAAAAGATGACATGTGGGTAATACCTACATAAGGTATTTTTATGAGCATTTTCAATTTTTTTTTTTTATTGTTGAGGATTCATTGAGGGGACACAGAACCAGGTTACACTGATTGCTTGTGTTAGATAAGGATCCTGTTACATCCTTAAGGATGGTGAACCACACCCCTTTAAAAGGCAAGCAGAGAGCAAGAAAGCCAGCATTTTATCTTGTCAACTAACATGTATAGACCCCTTCTCCAAGATACAAAAAGCTGATACAGAGCGTGAATATCTAACACAAAAATGTTCATTCAGGGTTAGTGTCGAACTCTTTCTAGTAAGATTGTTATTCAAACACTAAGTAATGTGAGATTTCAGAATATTGATTATGTAACTTAGTATCTGACTGTTATTGTAGATAACTATTATATGTATATCTTTTCAAACATGTTTTAGAAGTGTATCTACACACTTTAATGTGCAATATTAGATGCCTTGCCTAGAGAACATTGTTAAATATGGATTTTATTATTATTTGCAGCTGCAGATTTAACACATGTTAACACGTGTCGCTCTGTCCTGAGTTAAATGTTACCCTTTCAATGTTAGAAGAATCTGTACTCAGGGAAATACGTCTATATTGTCATTGCCAGTTAGGGAGACCAGGCTCATTTCACCACACACAGAAGGTGGCCCCTGCTTGCTGTTAAGTTTCCAGCATTTCATTTTCCAAGAACGTCAATACATGTGGAGTGAAGTGCAGGGTGTTGCAGATCCACCACAAATTGTTCCTCCATGTGTGGGTTAATATTTAACTAATGTCGTTCTGAGGGTTTGAGGGGAAAATAGTAAGTGGAGGATTTGCTAGGGACGGAAAAAGTGAGAGAAAGTAGAAATGCATAGAATAAAGTTGATAGAAATGACATTAAACGTCAACTTGATCTAATTCATGACTTTTCCTAGTATCACCAATTAGCGATTTAAAGCAGAAACCAAGAAAGAGTGTTTTGAACAGTTTTCCTTTTGCCATCTTTGCGCCATCCCTAGAATAAGACTGGTGTTTTCTGGAGATCATTCTGTTTTATGTTACATTTGCTTATAGGAGTAAGATAAAAATGAAATACCGTGAAACGTTGTAAGCTTAGATAAATCACTTTTAAAGAGGAAAAAGAAATTTATAAATGAAGAGAAATGTCAAGTTATAATTAGCTTCTAATAGTTGGATGCCTACTGTGCCAAATAGTCCCAGCCAATATACAGTTAGGTTTCATTTTTCTTGCTTCTCAAATAAAGAAATTGAGATCAAAGAGGAGAATACAGTATTATAATTCAGTAAGGGATTTGGCAAAGATTCAGTTTTAACAATAAATCTACAGACCATGGTCTTTACACTTCAGTACCCTCATCTAAAATAAATCCAAGCTCTTATTTCCATTTGCATCACAGGACACTTGGGCATAATGAAAGGGCCTGATTTGCTGAAAATCACTTTACAAGACAGAGGTAGAGTCTGGATTTGAAACCAGGATGTCTGGGTCTGATGTTCACACACTGAACCTGTTTGCTTCCACCTCAACTGATTACTTCTTTATGTTTTAAGAATTGTTTCTACCTTCTATGTACTACTATTTTAATCTATAGAATTGTGGTATGAATAGAGTACAAGAAGGCAAAACTTGGCTAAATTCATATGTTTTTATGAAAACCTGTTTCACCTGCAACAAGTGCCCAGAGTTACCCAAACGAAAAACATCAGTCTTTTTTAGCCCCCGTTTTCTTCTTACGTACACACCCAATCCTGTTGATTCCCTCCAAAATATATGTTAGAATCCATCTACTATTCTTCACAGTCAGATATGAGTCAAAACTATTTCTCATCCTGATTACAGTAATATCCTCTTAACTGGAGCCCCCCTAACTCTCAGTTTTCCCTCCTACTATCCAGCCTTAACGCAGCAGCTACAGGGATATCTTTTTTATATATTTAATATTTTTGTAGAGGTGGGATCTTGCTATGTTGCCCAGTCTGGTCTATAAAGTTATGGCCTTAAATGATCCTCCTTTCTGAGCTTCCCAGAGTGCTGGAATTACGGGCATGAAGCACCAACCAGCCTGGCCAGGAATCACTTTTAAATATAAATGAAATCATGCCACAGCTCTGCTTAACCCCTGTCAGCACTCCCCATCCATATCACCAGTAATTGTTTGCATTAGTCTGTAACAATTTTCATAATGTCTTCATTTTACCTGCACAACTTCATCTTCTCCTATTCCTTCTCCCCTTCCTCACATTTCATTCCTCACTCCTGACTGCTTTTGCTGTCTTTCTGACGTTCTAGTATATACCCAGCTTCCTACAGGTCTTCTTTTTTTAAAGAGTTGACTATTGTTATTATTTTTACCTCTTCATTTTTTATTAAATAACTGTTTACATTAATGCATGTATGGGGTACAATGTGCTGATTTTATATACAATTCGGAATGCTTACATCAAACTGGTTAATATTGCCTTCACCTTACTTTCTTAATTATTATGTTAAGACTTTTATACTCTACTCTTAATAGAGTTCTTTGGACAGGCCGCTCCCTTTCATCAATGAGATTGTGCTTGGCTAACATGTTCGTCTGCTTCAAGTCTTTGTTTAACATCCTCTTCTAGGTGAGGCCCGACCTAACCGTTCTGTTTAAAACTGCACCCTGGCCCCATTCTGCAGCTCTGATCCTCCTTCCTGTCATCTACTTCTTTTTTCTTTCCACATCATTCACCTGGATTTGAAATATATGTTAGAATCCTATTTGCTAAACGCATGTGTTATATCCACTATGCACTTTATGTCTTCTCTAAATAGAAGAAAAGTTTATCAATATGAGATATTCTTTTTTTTTTTTTCCATCTAGGTACCTCAGGTGACTGTAGTCATGCCTGGGCACACCCAGTGTCCTTGTAATTAGTCAGATTTCATTTTTTATGTTCTGCAGCGGGTAGAGTTGAACCATTTATCCAATCCTCCTTCCATTTGAGCCCCACACCTGGGCAAGGTGGTAAGAAACCCAACATATTCCCTCTCTGACGTCAGTGGAAAATACAAATCATGTGTGTGTGAAAGTTCACCCGGATGTCGGCTCCTAATAGCAATTTAAAACCTAAGCCAGGCTTTTCTCAAGCCAAAACATTTTGAATGTACTTGAGAGACCTTCCCCACTCTCCTCATCACCAAGAGTTACATAGTTATTAAACCTATGGTCTGGGTGTATGTGTGTGTGTGGCCATAACTGGTCTGGGGGTGTGTGTGTGTGGCATCAGTCTCTGTATCCAAACCATATTTATGGTGAGGGTCCCTCCTGCCTTTGCAGAGTGGCCCCAATACTGCCATAAAACACGGGCAGTTAAAAGTTCTTAAAAAGCAAATGAAAACTACATCACAGATTTTGGGTTGACAAACACCAAGAGTAGGTTCTGACTGATAAAGCGTTTGGTCTTTCTGTACAAGAGAGAGACCAGCTAATCACCAGAGGAAAGGGGATGAAAACTTCCTGTCCTCTAGATCACACAGTGGGGTAAAGGGGTATAGATTCAGATGAAAAGAGTGAAGGGTGACGGGGTGGCAATTCTTCACAGTCTAGGCTTATAGAGCAAAGGCTGGAGTGCAGCTCCACAGACCTCCTTGATACATACAGGATAGCTCATCTGGGCCAGGCGAAACTCGTGAATCTCAGATTAGGCAGTATGGACTCAGAAGATACAGGACGCCATACTCCTCCACACAAACATAGTCTTCCATAGCCCACCCCAGACTCCAGCTCCTGCAAGGGAGAGATCAGGATCCACAGTTGCTGGAATTAAGCGTTACACAAATATGGATGGCACTAGGAGGTGGAGAATGTAATGATAAATAAAAATGAACTCATATAAAAGCATGGGGTAATTTCCATTAGCAATAAGGATCTCAACCGTGGCAACATTACATTTAAAGGGCTAGTACCGAAAGCATTAAAGATCTTTTGACTCATTTAGTGGATGCTTCTATTTCCTCCAAAGTAAAGAGGTTAAGCATGGGCTGCTAAACTAGAGACAGGCTTTAACTGGCAATTGTTCTGCTATATGTGCATATTATTGAAATAATACGTGTAGACCGGGATGTAATATTTTCATAACTATGCAAAGAAAAAAAGAATCAATGTCGACTTTTATACCTATGCTCTAGTTACTCTGTGCTTATGACGGATTTTTCCTATAGGAATGCTGCCACAAGGTTTCTTTGGTTAATTAGTTAATATATAATTGACGAATAAAACATCTTATATATTTATTTCATACAAGATGCTGCTGTGAATGTTGCATTGTGGAATGTCTAAATTGAGCTCATTAACATATGCATTACCTCGTTTATTATTTTTTGGTGGTAAGAGCAATTAAAATCTATGTTAGCTATTTCCCAGAATACATTATCATTAACCGTAACCAGAAATTATTCCTCCTGATCAGCTGAAATTTTGAACCCTTTACTCAGTATCTCCCGAATCCTTTCTCCCTCCAGCTTCTGGCAAGCACAATTCTCTGCTTCTGTGGGTTCTCCATTTTTAGATTTCACACATAAGTGAGATCATGCAGTATTTGTCTTTCTGTGTCTGGCTTATTTCCTTTCACTTAACATAACGTCCTCCAGATTTACCCACGTTGTTGCAAATGACATGATTTCATTTTTTAAAAGCTGAATAGTATATATGTGTATATATACCACTTTTTAAATCTATTCTTTGATGATACTTAGGTTGATCATATATCTTGGCTATCATAAATGGTGCTGAAATCAACATAGGAGTGCAATATCTCTTTGATACACTGATTTTAGTTCTATTGCATATATATTATGTAGTAGGATTGCTGGATCATATGGTAGCTCTGTTTTTAATTTTTTGATGAACCTTTATATGAGTATTGTTTTCCAATATATCTATACTATGACCAACAGTGTGCAAGGGTTCTGTTTGTCCCATCTACTCTCTAACACTTATCCTTTTTCCTTTTTGACAATACCCATTCTAAGAGGTGCAAAGTGATATCTTGTTTTTTTCTAGTAGTTTTACTATTTCAAGTCTTACATTTATGTCTTTAATCTTTTTAGAGTTAATTTTTGAATGAGATGGGGATTCAATTTCTTTCTTTTGTATGTGGATATTCAGTTTTCTCAGCATCATTTAATGAAAAGACTATTCTTTCCCAATTGTGCATTCTTAAAATATTTGTTAATAGTCAATTAACCATAGAGAGATGTATTTATTTATGAGCTCTCAATTTCTCTCCATTTGTCCAGGTGTGTTTTGATGCCAGTACTATGCTGTTTTGATAACTATAGCTTTGTTGTGTGTTTTGAAGTTAGGTAGTGTTATGACTCCAGCTTTGCTCTTTCTGCAAAGAATTGCTATGGCTGTCGGGATTTTTTTGTGATTCCCTATGAATTTTAATTTTTTTCCTATTTCTAAGAAAAATGTCACTAAAATTTTGATAAAGATTAATCTGTAGATTAATTTGGGCATTTAAAAATGTTAATTATTTCAATCCATGAACACAGGATATCTTTCCATTCATTTGTATATTTATCAATTTTGTTTATTAGTGTTGCATCATTTTTAGTGTACAAGACTTTTGCCTCCTTGGTTAAGTTGATTCATAAGTGTTATTTTTTTTGTAGCTGTTGTCAAATGGGATTGGTTTTTTAAAATTTCTTTTTGAAATAGTAGAAACTAGAATGAAATAGTTAGTAGAAAATTTCTTTTGAAATAGTAGTATTGAAACACTACTGATTTTTGAATGTTGATTGTGTATATTGCAACTTTATTGAATTAATTTATTAATTTTAATGCTTTTGAGGTGAAGACTTTAGGGTTTTGTATAGACAATGATGATTTGACTGTGTGGAAATTATTTTCCAGAAAAATCTGAAGAATGAATAGCTAGCTCATTTAGAAAGTCAAGTAAAACTATAATAAATAGAAAGAGATAATTGCAAGGATTTCAAAAGGTTACAGCCTCTTGTAGTTAATTTTTGTTTTGGTTTCTTAGTATACCAATAAATAAAGTCAGTATTGATTATTTGTTTTCTTGTCTCCTAATTTTTCTCAAACCACTCTTAAACATATTGATCTTGACATGTTAATAGTTCCACCTAATGGCCATTTTTATACCAAGCAAAAATTACTTTTGCCATTTTCCAGAGAAAGTGGAAGAATTTGGAAAATAGTGCAGCAGAAAGTAGCCATGCTTCCAGGAAGACTTTGAGATTTTGACATAAACAAATCCATTATAGAGAGAGAGAGGAGATCGTTTTGCCCAGACTGTTTGCTTATAAGCAATATCTCTAGATTCTCAGCCAAGTAGAGAGGTCTAGAAATAATCAGTGATTTTCTAAGTATTTGGGACCTATCTTAAAAAAAAAAAAATTGGATACCTAACAAAACCCTCCTGTGTCAATCAAAAATCATGCACAAAATTCTCGTACTAGCAGTATTTGGCATAACCATAGGCTTTAAAAATTCAATTTTTCTCCAGAATCAAAATAGATGAATAAGTGGCAGTACATTCATAATATGAGATTTTGATTGAACAACTTATTGGCATGAATGGATGGATCTCACAAACATGATGTTGGATTAAAGATTTGAGACTCTAAATTTTATATACTGCATAGTTCTCCTGATATGAAATTAAAAACCCACAAAGCTGATCTATGACAATTGACATCAAATAATGATTATCTTTTTAAAAGGCAGCATGGGTGGCCGGGCGCAGTGGCTCACACCTGTAATCCTAGTACTCTAGGAGGCCCAGTGGAGTGCCTGAGCTCACGAGTTTGAGAACAGCCTGAGCCAGAAGGAAACTGAGTCTCTAAAAATAGCCAGGCATTGTGGCAGGCACTTGTAGTCCCAACTACTTGGGAGGCTAAAGCAGAGAATCGCTTAAGCCCAAGAGTTTGAGATTGGTGTGAGCTGTGACGCCATGGCACTCTACCGAGGGTGACAAAATAAGACTCTGTCTCAAAAAAATAAAAAAATAAATAAAAGGCACAATGGATAATGACTGGTATGCTGATAACTTCCTACTTTGGATCTGGATGTTAGTTACATGTGTTCACTACATTGTACACATAAAATCTATGCATTTTTTTATATTTAATATTGCAAGAACAATTAACGACAACAATAGAAAAACCAACATGTTCACTTCTGGCAATGTAGCTGCAAGATAAAATAACTCTTTAAAATACCTGCCCCATGTACATATCTCTCCTTGAGCCCTCTACCTTTCGTATCCTGCAGACAGGCACTTGCTCATCTTCTCTTCTCACAGGAAGAAATCATTCTTTCTTGCAGTGGATTTCCACTCATGCTATCATATATAGGTGGGTCTGAATGCCTTACCGTCTATAATTCAATTTTCTCCTTTCTCTCTTGTTCCCTCTCTCTCTCTTCGAGTTCCTCCACCTCTCTTTCATGAACACACATACAAATATAATATAACATTATAACATATGAAATTTTAAAAAGGAAAACGGTTTTCTCAACGTCTTTTAGGCATTGTGTACATATGAAAATAACAACAGGCACTACATGTACTTGATATCTAATTTAGGAAGAATTAAAACAAGGAACCTATTTCAGAATAATACTTTCTGGCTGGCATTACAAAATTAATCTAATGTCAATCTGAGATATCCCTTTCTTACTTTGCAGGTACAGTCAGAAGATGCAAAAGTGTTAAAAATATTATAGTAGGAAGGGAGGTGGAGAAAAGATGGAAGGAGGGTTTCTCGCTGACAGATTATTTTGTGCCTCCAAAATTATGCTAATGCTATTAATTTCTATTCAGGGTGAAGATTCGGGTCAATTGTTCATTATTCCAATCTGGCTTTTGGTTTAAAGCTACTATTATTAACTCCTTTATTCAGATGTTATTCAAATGAGCCTGTCTATTAAAAGAAGAGAACTGAGGCAGGCAAAACATATTGTTAGTAAATCCTCCCCAGTTTGGCAACATGTTAATGATAGATCTGGCATTCTCAGTGTCAAAAACTCCATCGGCATCTGTTACAACAGAATCAAGATAAAACAAGACAAATGAAAACAAGTGGAGGCAGGGAGAAAGTGTTTGAAATGCTCTGTGGATTCTTTTCTCCAAAGACTCTCAGCTTTAATCAAATTGATCAAGAATTTGGTACCATATCCTGCAGATAAGTTTCCTGCAGAAATACTGATGAGTAAATATGTAGTTTTATGAAAAAAAAAATGGAGGCAGACAGGTGCTGTCAAAAAGTACTTGCAAAGGGTCTTTGTTGGATTCCTATAGTTGTAACTATCTCGCTTCCATTTCTCCCCTTTCTACCAGGCACTTGTTTCCTCTTCTGCCCTTCAAAGTTAATGAAGGTCAGCAGAGCAGCCTGCACATTAAATAGAACTTAAAGAGCTTCACATTTGCTTCTCTCTATTAAAGTCCACCCACCCTAAGTCTCATTCTGGGAAAGCTTTACTCTGTAAGGTATTACATTTACCAGGCAATCTGACTTCACTTAGGTAACCCTCTGTTAACAATTCATCCCAGCTAAGAAATTAATAGTAGTGTGAATTAATGATAACTAACAGTAGTATACATTACTGATGAGACTAATAGTAGTATAATAATGAAACTAATCGTAATATACATTAGTGATAATGAGAACCTCTTTGTCCTCGGTTTCCTGATCTGTAAAATGGGTGGTAACAATACTACCTACCAGGAAGACTCTATAAAAAAATTGAATGAATCAAAATATGTAAATTGCTTTGGACGTTTATCATGGCATCCAGCACATAATAAGCACCATTTGATGATTAACTGTTTTAATATTTGTTAACAACATCCCAAGAAAATGTACATAGGAATTCTTGCAGGTGCCAATAGTCTATATCTAAAGAGAGACTCTCCAAACAGGAAAACACCAGGCCACCTATAAAACAATTTAAACAAAAAAATGTTGACAGATGTTCTTAAGAAATCTCAAAATCTCCTGCTAATATATGATAACTGCTATGTTACAGATAATTGAGGCCTAGCAAAAATACATAGTAAAAATAAAACCAGAATTAGTAAAAGATGGTGAAGGAGTTTGCAGTGATTGATATAAGATGTGTAGAATAAGGATCCGGAACTCAGGACTTCTCATGAAAGTGCACAGTCAAAAGTTTCACCTTGTCAAACATCTTCGCTCTCAGACTCTTAATTCTATATATCTGTCTATGTTCTTCTTCAGCTTCTGGGCCACTTACTGAGCTGTCCCTAAAATACTTCTGTCTATCTGTCCCATGGGAAGATCAAATACAATATGACCAAAATTATCCTTGCTTACAAGGGCAAAAGATGCAGGAGACAGGGTAACATGAGGCCTGTGTATCTGAGGCCTGGATCAAGCAATTTAGGAAAATATTTTACTGATCTATAACTTAAATATGTGTGTGAGTCTGTGTACACACACATGCATACTATCATATATGTGCATGCTATCATATGCTTCTAATTTGCTTTTCCATCTTAAACTGTCACAAACCAATAGGGGGAGGATCAGGGACTTGTGAAAACAGACAGTCCCAGACCCCTCCTGCCTTTGGCATGAGACTGTAAAATTCAAGGTAAAACTTCACTCTCATACAATTACAGAAATGTGGTAACAAGTTCTGTTTATTTATTTTTCTTAATTATTGTGCTAACATTTGTTTATTTTGCTCTATTGTTTATGTACAGGAATATTTTGCACCACTGAGGTTGAAGACATGACCTTATTCCAAGCAAGCTTGGATGATTCTGAAATGTTATGAACTTGCTCTTGAAGTGAAAGCAGGAGGCTGAGCTGCAGTGTTACAAGCTGAGTGTATAAATGGTATTTCTCTATATTCATTTTCATGTAAACCAAAGTGTTTATTAAAAGGCGAGTCAAAAATGGGACACGCAGAAGCTTCAACGGAATTTGAAACATATTAGAATCTGTAGCAAATTGTTTAGAGAGTGCCCCCCAAAAAGACTTTTTCCCAGTACAGAAGTTTTATCACTGGCATTATTTAGAATCACTGGTGCATGGTGATAATAACCAGCAGGTTGAATTTTGTTGGTTTTAAAATTGTTTTTAAATAATCTGCACCAAGTGCACCCTTTTATCAACCACATCTGTTTCAAGCCATTACCACCACCAGACACTTGTCACTTTGCTCCCTCCCACGCCCACTTAATCTCTCCCTCTTCCTGCTTAATGCGTTTGCCTAAGTAAATTTTAGATTATTTCTACTATGACTAACTTCTCCTAATTCATGATATTATTTTTGATTCTTACGTAGTTTTTCCTTAGACTCAACTCCTTGAATTATACTGAATTAGTTGCTTTATATTATAAATTTCCAGAGCCCCGGGCACACCCTTATGTTTACATTACAAGTCATCTTGCCCTTCATAATAGTCAGTTTGCTAGAATACCTTTTTTCATTATACTATAAGTTCTCTAAAGACAGGGAGTGTGCTCTGTTCTTAGGAATAATCCATCACTATAGAGTATTGAACAAATGAATTTCCCTTCTATTGCTCTCTGTCGGAGCCCAAATCTCAATGAGTGTGAGTGGACTTACTAGTTTCACACCAGCACCTCCTTGGGTCTGTCTTCTATGCTCTATGTTCTAGAAAATCCCACTGGGGCCATCTTAAGCCCACCTGTGTGACAGGACCATCCAACATGAGGATGGAGCATAGTAAATAGTACTCAACACCCATGTATCTATCTATACAGGACCCCCAGCCCAGAACACGGCAGAGAGAAAACTTGGAGATTCATGGTAACAAAAGTCAGTAACAGGTTCCCTCCTTTCTTCAACTGATTAAAATTTGTTCACACTAGAAGCTTCCGGTAAACTCTCTTCCTCTTCAGAAAATATTTCCTGACTTTCCCTCAATATTCCTTGTCCCTTTTGATTATTCTCAAAAGATGGTTTGCCCACTTCTGTTAAAGCACTTACCGTATGTTATTAAAATTTTCAGATTTTTTTCCATGTATTCCAGTAAACAATAATCATTTAAAAAGCATAGATCTATTTTGAAATCAATTAATGTTTGACTTGCAATCATATAATTTAGTATGTGTTCATAACATAAACAATTAATGTAAAAAGCAAGACCGAAGACTATCCACTTTGATGTTAATTGAAGTGACCCACAGTGCATACTGGACTACTCAGTAGACAGTCCCCAAACCACTCCCTTCACATGGATGTCTCGCTCTTTCATCAGGGGACATATCCTTGACTATCTCTCTTAAGGTAACACTGTTGTTGGTAACTCTTCTTTCATTTGTATAATAAAACAAGTCTGTGTTCCTATTCCATAGCACATAACGCTGTGGAACTTGGTCTCTCAGGGCTGGAATTTTAGGGAGACAATACTTGGCTCAATGTACCATAATTATCTGATAAGATATTCCCTTTTCAATTCTCTAGCCCTTACCAAACAGAATGGCTTCCTGTTTAGATTATAGCATCTCATATTTTCTTCCCTGCAAAACATTCTCACATAGATGCCCTCTTTTTGGCACGTCCTGTTTCTAACAGGTGAATATAAATGTCTGAATAATAAAGACCACATATTTGCTTCTGTGTACCCCACAGTGCTTAGCCTACTACATTTTTATACTATAAGTGAAAGCATTAGTTGCCAATATTTCAAAGGTAAGATTTGTCATGTTGGATACCTTACCTAGTGCAAGACATACTCACATTTCCTTGAAAGCATAGCCCACTAGACTTCTTTAAGCTTTTTGAAACAAAGTGTTGAAGGAGAAACACTTTAAATACGGTACTTACCCTGAAATGACAAGTTTTGAAAGGATGTTATGCTCAGAACCAGAAGACAGGGAGAAAGAATATCATAGTGATAGATAATAATTCTAAATACCTACCATGAACCAGATGAAGATGGATTAGCCCGTGTAATTATTACAATCACCCTTTCTGCTACCATAGAAGCTATTGCTGTTATTGTCCTCAACCTCAGTGGTGGGAAAGTGAGTCTTAGAGTTGCTAGGTATCTTTCCAGTTTGCAAATCTAGCAAGTAGCTGAGGTAGGAGTGAGCCTAGGCAGTCTGTGATGAGAGCCTGGGTTTTTCTTCATCGTTTACCATAATACAATACTGAGAAATACTCTCCCGTTTGACATTGAATAATTTTGATTTTTCAGGACCTGTGATTCATTTTATATACTGTATTAGTTACATAATTTCCTATGGATCTGGCTCATACAGACAGGACTATTAGCCCTTCTTTGGCATTCACATGTGCATACTCTCTGCTGACCACTAGAGGGCAACCGTCATGTTTTTAGTATGGACTGATTTCAACAAGAAATGCTGACTGTCCGCAAAATAGGCAACCACTTTAAATTATGAAAGGAAAATGTAAAACCGATTCAATTAGCCATGAATTCAACATGTATATGTGTGTGCCACTTTAGAAACGAGGATACAGATAATCTACTTGGGGAGTTTATGTATAACAAATCTTAATCAGTAGATTAAGACACACAGATTTATTAATACAAATTTAGAAAAAAACAAAACAAAACACTGTGAACTAAAGAAATAACCTAGCATGGTATAGAGTGATTTTAAAATTTCAAACTCTTTATTTCTACCTACTTGATTCCCATGCCTGTATATGGGAATGTGTGGTTATCTCAGCCTCCCTGATGAGAGACTTCAAACTCCAAGGTGGAGTGACTTGCCCCAGACACTGGCCTGCCATTGATGAGATTTTCACTTGCGTCTTTCCACCTAATTCTAAACCAGTGTTCTCTTTACTCTCACAGGCACTTAATGTGTAACTGATAAAAATTGACCATTTCCATCAATTTAGTGATTGTTCTTTCCCCCAATTCTTCCCATTTACTTCATATAATTTGGTATATCTTTTTTGTGGGTTGCAGAATTAAAGCATAAAGTGACTGAATAGATCAAACACGTGTGTTTTTAATTTCAGTTAAAAAAGATAACAACAACAAAACCAAACCAACAAACAGAACCCTCAGTTCTATGCCTCAGACCTTGTTTGCCAAGTTTCTACAAGGAGAGAATTTTTATGGTCAAATTATAAAACCCTGAAAATAGGACTTTATAATGTAAATGCTGATACAACCGTAACTATGGTATTGCAATTGCATCACTATAAGAAAATTGGTTTAGATAATATACCCTTCTGGAATGAATGCCATTCTAAATGATTGTGCATCTCCATAAATCTAAGCTAACTCAGTAATTCAAAATTACCAAGATTTAAGTTTAGTATCAATAAGCAATAAACTTATGGCTACTGCTATAATAACTGCTTGTCACTACTCCCTTATTCCCAGCAGGTGGCCTGCTCCATGCTGGTAGCAGACTGAATGAAAGCAGGCAACACTTTGAAACTAATTCTTGAAGTTGATGGAAGACTCCAGAGTCATTTCAACTGGTGAAATAGTGCTGTTGTGTTTTGTAGTGTTTTTTCTTTTTAAATTAAATGCTCAGACACTTGACCTTTCTGACAAAGGAAGGGCAAACACAGCTTTACTCTCATTTCATGTCACAATCATGACTTTCTAGATATTTAAAAATGTCGTGAGCAGATTGTTTATTGTTCACAAGCCATTATTAACACATTGCTCCCATTAATAACGGGAAGTCACTCATTTGTCAATGAATGAATTTCTTTGAGTCAAAAACTTTGAGGTTTATTTAGTTAGTTTGTGCTTAATGCTGGATAATCAATCCATGAAATCTTGCTGGCTTATTCCTAAATTCCTAATTGTTTTAACGAACTATCATATAATTTGTTTAAAATATATGTTCAGGGTATCACAGATTAAAATGTTCAGTTCTCAGTGATGAGGTAACATTTGGAAAAGCCTTTCATTCTAGTTTCTTAAACTTGGGAAAGAAAAAGTTCCATGCTAGCTGGGCATTGTAGCTCATGCCTATAATCCTAGGTGGCTGAGGTGGGTGGATTGTTTGAGCTCATGAGTTCAAGACCAGCCTAAGTAAGAGTGAGACCATCTCTACTAAAAATAGAAAAACTGAGGCAAGAAGATGATAATCTGAACCCAAGAGTTGGAGGTTGCTGTAAGCTATGATGACGCCATGGCACTCAACCCAAGGCCAGGTCCATAGCTCGGGACTTTGAGAGACTGTAAAAAAAAAAAAAACAAACAAAAAAAAGAAAAAAAAAAAAAGGAAATAGTTCCATACAGCAATTTATGGGATTCAACCCTACTGGTTTTAGAATCTAAGGCTTTTTCTTGAATCTAAATGTTGTTCTCAATTATTTTAAGATTGATTAGCAATTTTGTTTTAACATCAACAGTTTAAATGAATTACAGTTTGGCCTAAGATGGTATAATTTAAATTTCAAAGTCCTCCTTCTTTTTTTCTATACTTCGTTACCTAGAATGGAACCTTCCACAGAATAGTTACTAAATATGTATTTTTCTCCATCCTTTACTTTAGAAAAGATAGTATGCTGAAAGAAGAATGCAATTTTACAGATAAGAGAGAGAAGATGACAGCTTAGACCAAAATCTGATGGCAATTAATTGAAAATAGTGAAGAATATAGAGTAAAACACTAAATGAACGATGTTGGATATGACATAAAAATAAAAGTGTTATGGATTCTCATAAAATCATAAATACAGGGTGAAATAATTTTACAAAACCTTGAGTTGAAATATTCCCTGTAGTTTGGGTTTTAGAACCCACCACCCCCAGTATATGGGGCTGGCACCTACACCTTGAGCCACAGGTGCCACCCTAAACAGTATTGTTTTGAAATTTTTACGTATCTCCTGAATGATAGCTTGGTAACTACATCATATCTAGATGTGAGAGAAAGAATTGCACGAATTAGAAGATCCTGAAGTTGCAGATGGTTATTTTGTTGGAGTGATATCTTGAGATGTCTTCTTTAGGAAGGGAAAGAAATTGCTCAACATTTACCTGTGAGACAAAAATTTAAGTGGATATTTGGTGACCAGAAAAGTCGCTTGTGCTTGAGACAGCCTAGCTGTTTGACAACCCCCTTTTCTCTTTCTTCTGAGCACAGCCAGATTGCATTTCCCAGACTCCCGGCCATTAAGAGTGGTCGGATGACTGAGCTATGATAAAAGGCGTGCAGGCAGCGGAAGTGATGTGCACCATTTTCAGGCCCAGTTGATAAAATGCTTCGTTGCAAGATTTTGCTTTGCTTTCCCTTTCCGTGGTGACTTTGAAAACCACACATTAAAGGAGACAAAATTCTGAGATGGTCTAGGATCTGGTTCCCTGAATAAATGCTTGGAGGAGAGACCACTACAGACAGGGTTACTCATTTTGACATTTCATGAGCCACAGATAAATTTCTGTCATGTTTCAGACACACTACACACACATTTGGATTATTTTTTATAGCATTAACCAGTAGCTATATAGTATGCCTTCTCTGAACCTAACTTATCCTTTCTTTAAAATGGAAATAGCAGTAACTATTCAAAAAGGATATTATGAGAATTAAATAGACCAAATGAAAAGTGTCTAATAAAATACTAAGCCTGGTGAGACTCAATAAATGCTTATCCTTTCTTTAATTTGGGGAAGCTTTTGAATATAGGAGAGACATAAACCTCTTCAAAGCTAATTCTTTCTCTTTCCATGAGAATATCAAGCTGTATAAAAATGATTATTACATTTTAAGAGTTTTATATTTTGGAGGCCAGTTATTTAGTAGGATTATAGGTATTCATTGTGGTATAACTAAAAGGAAAATATACTTTCCATCGTGGCTTTTCATTATCTTCATGAAAGAAGTCTATATTAGCAGAAAAGTGAAAATACTTTGGTGAATATGTTTCTTTTAAAAGAATGTAATGACCACATCCTTAACTCCAGCGCTATAGTTTAAGGGAAAGAGGAAAAAGGAAAGAGAAAAAAACTTGATCTCTCCTATGGCTCTTCTGCCTGTGTCCTGACATTCTGGGGCCTGACCTTGATAAACTTTGTAACTACCACGTTCTTGTGACCTTGAGCTGAGAGGAGTTGGCAGCAGTGATAAAGGACAACAAGGAAGATTCTCAGAAAAGTATTTTGTACACAAAAAGTTCCAACACTGCTCCCTAACTTCCTCTAGAGTCAAATTCCTTTCACTGGTAACACAAATGTTAGTGGACTCATGACTCAAAGAGGTGGAATAGTCAAATGTCAAGTCAATTTTTATATTTTTTATCTTCCTCTGTGCCTTTGTGAATAGATTGCTTTTATTTTTTTCCCTTTGGTCTCTTACTAACATATAGTTTTCATTATTCTCACTATGTAATATAATTTTAACTAATCTAATGCATATCACTATTTAGAATATCAGTGGAGCACGGATTTGAATAAAGAAAGGCAATATTTTGAGAACAGTTTATTCTGAAATAGCCGTGTGGTTAGATTGAACTATCACATGCTGATCAGTAAGAATTTTCCATCTTTAATTAGTTTTGTAATGTTCTTGATCTTACAGGGTGTTCTTGGGTCTTCAACCTTATCTATCGGTTTCACCTTATACTGTGCATGAGCTTAGTTTCCAATCGAGAGATCATAGAAAAGCATCATTACTTCAAAGTCACCTAAATTATCCCTCTTTTGGCTGCACCAATTATGGACAAAGTTTCCTTCACTTTAAACTGACTTGTCATTTGATTCTGTTTTCCCTGGACTATTTTATTATTGCGATATCCCTTTCTTTTCTCCAAATGACACCGTATCTGTCCTAGCCTTTTCCCAAGAATAGCTTTTTTCTTCCTTATTTGAAGATCCATGAAGTTAGAAGTCACAACTTTTTTCATTTTAGATTTTTACTTGGTCACCGCCCTATACGTGACCTTATTCTGTATTGTCAATTTCCTTCAAAATGCTTGCTTCTCCCTCCAAGTCTCAAAATCTAGATCGTATTTATTTTTCCAAGTTTTTTTTTTTTTTTTTTTTTTTAGACGGAGCCTCAAGCTATCCCCCTGGGTAGAGTGCCATGGCATCACGCTCACAGCAACCTCCAACTCCTGGGCTCAAGCGAGTCTCCTGCCTCAGCCTCCCAAGTAGCTGGGACTACAG
>CAUYTI010052722.1:0-14542 GCA_963575145.1 Galago senegalensis | reverse complement strand
AAAGCTATAACCAAATAGCCTAAGAACATGCAGAGGGGGGAGGGAGAAGGGAGGGGGGAATGGGAGGAGGGAGGGGGTTTGGAGGGATTACTTTTGAGGTTTGTCTTATAGGGGTACAGGTGAATCTTTCTAAGAGTAGAAGTTTTAAAGCAATAACTGAGAAAATGACATGAAGGCTGTGTTGACTAGTTTGATGGAAGTATTTCAGAATGCATGTGAAAACCCCACACTGTACCCCAGAAGTGCATTAATGTACATAGTTAACATTCAATGAAAAAAAAAAAGAAGAGAAGTGAAAGGAAAGAAAAAGAAAGGAAGGGAAGAGGAAGATCAAGGGAGGGAGTGAGCAGGGAGGGGAAAGGAGGAGAGGGAAGGCAAATAAAAAGACAAGTCACAGACTAGGAAAAATATTTGCAGTCATATATCTGATGAAAAACATGTATCCTGAATATATAAATATATGTTTGTGTATATATATATATCTTCAAACGTAATAAAGAATGACCTATGAGCAAAAAAAAAAAAAAAGAATATTGGTATTGAGGGGAAAAATCTCAAAATGATAGAGGCCATCTACAGCAAACCCACAGCCAATATTGTACTGAATGGAGTTAAATTGAAATCATTTCTACTAGATCCAGAATGAGGCAAGGTTGCCCATTGTCTCCATTGCTCTTTAACACTGTAATGGAAGTTTTAGCCATTGCAATTAGGGAAGAAAAGGCAATCAAGGGTATCCACATAGGATCAGAAGAGATTAAACTTTCACTCTTCGCAGATGACATGATTGTATACATGGAAAATACCAGGCATTCTACTACAAAACTGTTAGAAGTGATCAAGGAATAAAGCAACGTCTCAGGTTACAAAATCAACACTCATAACTGGTAGCCTTTATGTATACGAACAACATTCCATCTGAGAAAATAGTCAAGAACTCTATTCCGTTTACAGTAGTGCCAAAGAAGATAAAATATCTGGAAGTTTACCTAACAAAGGACATGAAAGACCTGTATACCATGAACTATGAAACTCTAAGAAGAGAAATAGCTGAAAATGTTAACAAATGGAAAAATATACCATGCTCAATGGCTGGGAAGAATTAAGAATGTTAAAATGTCCATACTACTCAAAGGAATATATAATTTTAATGCAATCCCTATTAAAGCTCCATTGTCATACTTTAACGATCTCCAAAAAATAATACTTCATTTTATACAGTATCAGATAAAACCTTGAATCGCAAAAACATCACTCAGAAATAAAAACAAAGCAGGAGGAATCATGCTACCAGACATCAGACTGTACTATAAATTCATAGTGATCAAAACAGCATGGTACTGGCACAAAAACAGAGGTAGGTGTATGGAACAGAATAGAGAACCAAGAGATGAATCCAACTACTTACAATTATATGATCTTTGACAAGCCAATGAAATTATCAAGTGGGGAAAAGATTTTCTATTTAACAAATGATGCTGGGCGTACTGGCTGGCGACCTGCCGAAGACTGAAACTGGATCTACACCTTTCACCACTAACTAAGATGGACTCTCACTGGATTAAAGATTTAAACTTAAGACATGAAACTATAAAAATACTAGAAGAACCTGTAGGGAAAACACTTGAAAAAATCTGGGCGAAAATTTTATGAAGAGGTCCCCCTGGGCAATTGAAGCAACATCAAAAATACACTATTGGGAACTGATCAAACTAAAGAGCTTCTGCACAGCTAAAAGCACAGTAAGTAAAGCAAGTAGACAACCCTCATAATGGGAGAAGATATTTGCTGGTTATGTCTCTGACAAAGGTTCAATAACCAGAATCTACAGAGAACTCAAACATATTAGCAAGAAGAGAACAAGGGATCCCCTCTCATGGTGGGCAAGGGACTTGAAGAGAAACTTCACTGAAGAAGACAGGCGTATGGCCTACAAACATATGAAAAAATGCTCACCATTCTTAATCATCCGAGAAATGCAAATCAAAACTACTTTGAGATATGATCTAACACCAGTAAGATTAACCCATATCACAAAATCACAAAATCACAGATGCTGGCATGGTTGTGGAGAAAAGGGAACACTTCTACACTGCTGGTGGGATTTCATATTAATACGTCCCTTTTGGAAATACATCTGGAGAACACTTAGAGAACTAAAAGTAGACCTGCCATTTGATCCTATAATTCCTCTATTAGGCATATATCCAGATGACCAAAAATCCCACTATAATAAAGATATTTGTATCAGAATGTTCATTGCATCCCAGTTCATAATTTCTAGGTCATGGAAGAAGCCCAAGAGCCCATTGATCAATGGGATTTTTTTTTTTTTTTGTAGAGACATAGTCTCACTTTTTCACCCTTGGTAGAGTGCAGCGAAGTCGCTCCAGCAACCTCCAACTCCTGGGCTTAGGTGATTCTTGTGCCTCAGCCTCCCGAATAGCTGGGACTACAGGCGCCTGCCACAACACCTAGCTATTTTTTGTTGCAGTTTGGCCGGGGCTGGTTTTGAACCCGCCACCCTCGGTATATGGGGCCGGCACCCTACTCACTGAGCCACAGGCACCTCCCAGCCCATTGATCAATGAATGGATCAATAAATTTTGGTATATATACACCATGGAATACTATGCAGTCATTAAGAAAGATGGAGACTTTACCTCCTTCATGTTTACATGGATGGAGCTGGAAAAAGTTCTTCTTAGCAAAGTATCCCAAGAATGGAAGGAAAAATATCCAATGTACTCAGCCCTACTATGAAACTAATTCATAGCTTTCATAGGAAAGCTATAACCCAATTTTAGCCCAGGAATATGGGGAGAGGGGAGAGGGAGGGTGGAGGGTGGGTGGAGGGTGGGTGGAGGGAGAGTGATTGGTGGGATCACACCTATGGGTCATCCTATGCTTCATCCTATAAGGGTACATGTGAATCTTTCTAAATGTAGAATATAAATGTCTTAACACAATAACTAAGTAAAAGTCATGAAGTCTATGTTAACCAGTTGGATGAAAGTATTTCAAATTGTACACAGAAACAGGAGACTGTACCCCATGATAGTATTAATGTACACTGCTATGATCTAATAAAAAAATTGCTAGGAACTAAAAAAAAGAGAGATAAAGAAGATACATTGAATACTAGATAGGTGGTGGACAGGACAGGTGGAGATTCAGCCTTAAGCTATAGTGAACTTGTGCAACTTTTACTAGGCTATCATGTGAGACCTAGTCTTGAAGAACTTCATCTCCCTTCAGTAGAGACTGAGAATCCTGACTTACATTCTCTTCCATGGGACCAATGTATTCCTCTCATTGAAGGTGATTCAATTGAAGCTATTATTCAGGGTAAATGACAACATGTGTCACCAGCACCATGAGAGTTACTATTTAAGTATTCACCACTCTAATATAATTCTATCAGTGATATTGAGGTCCAAAGCTATATACTATATTTGAAATATCGCTAAATCAAGTCATGACAAAAATAAGCACCATATAAGTAAGACAGGTATCTCACAAAATTACCTTCTGCTTCTCCTCTAGCTCTTGCTCTTCTTTGGGATGAATTCTGCCTCATACAGAGTGATGATACTTCTACTATATATTCCCATCTCCTCACCAAGGAATCAGATAACAAAATATTATAACCAAATTCCTAGATAGTGGTTGCAAGGGTCTTGGGGATTCTATATGAAGATTTACACAGGAGGTTTTCTAATAGTTCGAACTAACTGTAAATTTGAAAGCAAAAAAAAAAAAAATATATATATATGTATATATATCATTTGCAGTATAGACTACCTATCTCATAAGATTACTGTGAAAATTAATTTCTAAATTCTAAACCAAGGGCTGTTGTAAAATGAGGGCGCAATAACTATTATACCTCATTCTTTTTAATCACCATACAAGCAGTGGGTAAATAAAGGCTAAAGTTAATCAAACATGCCAGATAAAATAGTATTCATGAAATAGAAATAGAATTAAAATAAAATTCTTCCAAAATTCAGCGCTCCAATAAATGTTTTCTTAACCATTCTATGATATTCTTTTCAATGACCTCCAACTTTAACTGTGTATCTTCCCACATTCTTCGGGTCAAGTAAAATCTCTTCTATTCACACAGTCCCTCATGCTAGAAAATTTAGCAAAATAAGAGGATAGGGAAAATCTGTCAGAAAAGTATCAGTGGCCAACAGTCAATGCAGCACTTACCTAGTATAACAAAAGAAAAATACGTGTAGCATAACACCAACAATCTGTCTTGGGAACAATACAGGCTATGAACAAGGGGAAAATATACAAAAGGGACAAACCACAGATACTGCAATCGTTCAGGAAAGTGCATTCTTAGAGACATTCTGTTTTCATTTCCTAATATATATTTCTCTCTTCAATTACTGTTATATTTATAGTATCATTAATCTATTGAAACAACTAGTTTATTGTCTCAGTAAAGGCAGAAGGATCACAACTAGCTCAACTGTTATTTCCCTTGCATTGAGAAATTCCAAACATAGGTAGGAAGAAGAAATGTAAATTAGACAGCCATTGCTATACATTGAGCTCCATAGAGAAAGTGCCAGGGCAAGCGAGAGCCAGACAGGCACTGGGTGACTCCATACCTCACTACGGAAAAATAACTAAACATGGGCAAAGGAGATCCTAAGAAGCTGAGAGGCAAAATGTCATCATATGCATTCTTTGTGCAAACTTGTTGGGAGGAGCATAAGAAGAAGCACCCAGATGCTTCAGTCAGAGTTTTCTAATAAGTGCTCAGGGAGGTGGAAGACCATGTCTGCTACAGAGAAAGGAAAATTTGAAGACATGGCAAAGGCAGACAAGGCCCATTATGAAAGAGAAATGAAAACCTATAGCCCTCCTAAAAGGGAAACAGAAAAGAAGTTCAAGAATCCCAATGCACCCAAGAGGGTGCCTTTTTCTTGTTCTGTTCTGAGTATCACCCAAATATCAAAGGAGAACATCCTGGTCTATCCATTGAGGATGTTGCAAAGAAGCTAGGAGAGATGTGAAATAATACTACTGTGGTTGACAAGCAGCCTTATGAAAAGAAGGCTGCAAAGCTAAAGGAAAAATATGAAAAGAATATTGCTGCTTACTGAGTAAAAGGAAAGCCTGATATGGAAAAAAAGTGAGTCATCAAAGCTGAAAAAAGGAAGAAAAAGAAGAAAGAGGAGGAAAATGAGGAAATGAAGAAGATGAAGTGGAGGAGGAAGATGAAGAAGAAGAAGATGATGAATAAGTTGGTTCTAGCGCAGTGTTTTTTCTTATCTATAAAGCATTTCACCCTCCTGTACACAACTCACTCCCTTTAAAGAAAAAAATTGAAATGTAAGGCTGTGTAAGATTTGTTTTTAAACTGTACAGTGTCTTTTATTTTTTGTATAGTTAACACACTACCAAATGTGTCTTTAGATAGCCCTGTCCTGGTGGTATTTTCAGTAGCCACTAACCTTGCCTGGTACAATATGGGCGTTTTAAATTTGCTTGGAAATTTAAATCAAGTTTTTATTGGTGCACAGCACTAATTAGTTACATATGGAGTTGGTATTTTTTCATCTTCAGTTGTCTGATGCAGCTTATATAAAATAATCATTGTTCTGTTAACTGAATACCACTCTGTAATTGCAAAAAAAAAATTGCAGCCGTTTTGTTGAGATTCCCAATGCTTCAAAGGAAATACATTTTTTTAATTAAAAAAGGAAATGTAAGTGGATATTTAATCATGAGATGATTGTTGCTAAGTATGACCATCTTAACTCATTTGTGCTGCTATAACAAAATACCTCAGACTGGGTAATTTGTAATGAACACAAATTTATTTCTCACAATTCTAGAGGCTTGGAAGTCTAAGGTCAAGTGATAGGTGAAGTCCTGCTCTTTGTTTTCAATATGGCACTTTGTTGCTGTATTCTTACATAGTAGAAGAGTGGAACGGGAAAATGACCTAGCTAGTTCCTTTCCCTCCTTTAATAAGGATACTGATCCCATTCATGAAGTAAGAACCATCATGACTTAATTCTCCTGTAGAGGCCCTATCTTTTAATATTACCACATGGGGCCTTTGGTCCCAACATATGAATTTTGGAGTAAGGGACATGTTCTTTCCAGGCATCCTCAAACTTTTTAAACAGGAGGCCAGTTCACTGTCCCTCAGACCACTGGAGGGCCAGACTGCAGGCCCAGGGATGAGTCAGCTGCTAAGCAGGATAGGCAGTGGTGGCAAAAACACCCATCAGACCAGATAAATGTCTTAGGTGGGCCGCTGTTTCAAACCATAGCAATGACCATTTACAGTGTTAAGTCTAAGATACAAACATGGAATAAAATGAACGCCATTTATTACTTAGACCTTGCTTTCATTTCATCTCTCACTCATCACTTGTCTTTGATTTGTTAACACTTTTCTTCAAAGATCTCAGAAATTCTTATACCTCAAGTATACAAAATTGTGTTTCATAATTTGGTGCCCCTAATTTCAATGTCATAGTCTGTCCGTTATGGGAACATGTATTTGTGTTTGGGGTATGTATGTGTGTACACATGTAAATTTATCATTATCAGTCAGCTTCTCAACAGAAAATAGAGAATAAGGTCAAAGTTAATAAAAAGTATTTACTTTGAAGCATTTAGAATGTCAACAAAACAGCTGCAACTTTTTTTTCCCAATTACAGAGTGGTATTAAGTTAACAGAACAATGATTATTTCATATAAGCTGCGTCAGAGACATTTGAAGAAGAAAAAACTACCAACTCCATATATAACTAATTTGTGCTGTGCGCCAATAAGAACTTGATTTAAATATCCAAGCAAATTTACAACCCCCATACTGTACCAGGCAAGGTTAGTGGCTACTGAAAATACCACCAGGACAGGGCTATCTAAAGACACATTTGATAGTGGGTTAACTATACAAAAAAATATACAAGTACGTCGGCAGTGAGTCAAGAAAGCTTGTAGGTGGGATACTGCAGTAATTCAAACCTTGTAATAGTGGGAAATCCCTTACCACTCCTGGGCCTAAAGAAGCAAATGAAGAGAGCTTCTAATTTGTGTTATTTTCATAAATAATGCATCATGAATTGCTTGCACACAAAGAAATTAATGCCCAAACATTAAAAGGAAAAAAAACATGGAGGGGTAGAGACTTAAGGAAAATATCATCATTGAAGATAATGTATTTTGATTTTATTTTTCTAAAGAAAAACTGAAAAACTGATACAAACTGCAATGCATATCTCTTCAATACCAGCTTCATCCATGATCAGGAACTCAAAATTTTGTAGGAGACAGAGGGAGCAAATTCTTACTCTTCCATTTGCTAGGTAGGTGACTATTTTGGTTTAGCCTTCAAGTCTCTATATGAACGTCTTAAATCTACCTTACAAAAAGAAATGACACATTTTCAATTTTAAAAAACACTGATTTTAGCTTTGGACAAGAGGGAAAGTATACATTTTGTACTAGTTTTAAGAATTAACTAAGGCCAGGCATGGTGGCTCATGCCTGTAATCCTAGCACTCTGGGAGGCCGAGGCAAGTGGATTGTCTGAGCTGAGAAGTTCAAGACCAGCCTGAGCAAGAGTGAGACCCGCCATCTGTACAAATAGCCCAGTGTTAATGTGGGCAACTTGGGAAATTGATGCAAGAGGATCACTTGAGCCCAAGAGTTTAGATTGCTGTGATCTATGATGCATGGCACTGTACTAAGTGTGACAAAGTGATACTCTTGCCTCAAAAAAAGAAAATAAATGAATATGAGAATAAACTGAGTAATTCAAGTAGTTTTCACAAAGATCTTTCTGAAAAATAACTGATAAAAACAAACCAACTGCTTAGTTCATAGAGTTTTCCTAAATAAGCAAATGAAAAGGAGCAAGTTCAACACGTTATATAAATCGAACACTCCAGCCCCAGTAATTTGGAATACTATTAGAAATGCTCATGTTTTTTCAAAGTAGCAAATATCAACAAGTTTAAATAATGAGGATGATTCTTAATTATAATATGCACTATTATACTGCTCCATTGGATGAAAGGAAAGAGGAAAATATTGAACAGGATAAAATTTAAATCTTACCAAATATACTATAAAAATTATTCAAATTATCAAAATACTCAGATTTTAATCTTTTTTTTTTTTTTTACCAGCTTTACTGAAACAGGTAGTGTCAAGTGATATTAAGGATTACTAGAAGGCAGGTGTAGTCCCTTTGATTGTGTGCTTTTATTCTGAAAGAAAAAACAGTCTAATGGTTATTTGTAATGGCATTAAAGAAGTTATAAAAATTAGGAAATACACAAGCATAGAATTTATAACTATATAGCACAAAAATAAGCAGGTTTTTTTAGAAATCAGCAAATGTTTAATTATCTAAGGCATTCAAAGTTTCAAAGGAAGTAAATTAAAATAATCTGCCTTTTTCCATTACAAATATTTTCCATTTATTGACCATTCATCTCCTGACATATGTATGAAAAACTCTTCTGTGAAACTCCCTGAAAAGCATAACATTCGAAATTTTCTTCAGTTTTTTGGTTTAATTCTGGAAGGTATTACACAGACATTAGCAATATCACTATAGTCATACTTTTTCTTTAATAATCTGTCTGTTATCTGTATACCAGAGATACTTCACAGGCCAAGTTTTAAGGATTTGGAGAAAGCTTTCCAAGATAACCTTCCTGAATTTCCACACCAACGAATAGAATCTGTATCATACATTTTCAAAACCAATTTCATTTTTCTATCACTGCAGTTCATTATCTTGCAGGTAATGTGAAATGGCTCTTCTAGAATTACAGTATCTGGGATCATCTCCAAAGACAGCCTCATGTTTCCATAACCTGCAGTCTCTCCAGCTGGATTGTCTGTAGCATTGCCATTTCACCTAGGTTTCATTTCCACACTATATCCAATTTTCCAATTTCTGTTAGTCCCCTAATAGTACCAGCTTTCTTGGAAAACTCTTGCTTAAGCTGAAGATGGTGTAAGTATTGGCGTCCTTCTGTTGACTGCAAAAAATGTCCTTGTTCCAAATGTACACTCATCTTATCCATCCTGCTTGATAGTATTTAGTTCTACTCCAGTGAACATTTCAGATGACTCTAAGGAAACCTTTTGTATAAACACAGTTGAAGATGAAATATTCTGAATTAGGACTTCAAGAAATAAGTCATCCATCTCTAAATCATAAAACTTGGTTTTAACATCCAGTGGCGAGAGGAAAGGAAATAAGCATAATTTTCTTAAGAACATCTTTTCCCCACACTGGGTTCAATAGACACTGAATGCAGGGGCAGAAACTTTTCCAATGTCTGTTACTTTGTCATGAATGAGATCATCAATGCAACAATTGGGTGTAAGTTCTGCCACTGCAGCCATGGAGACTGATAGATTTAAGGGCTGAGTATTTGTCTGAAGATCAGCATTTTCAATATAATTTTTACAATTTAATTGCTGAGGAAACAAGTACTAACACTGATTGATAATGAAGATGAAAATCAGTATAGTTATGTGGGGATACATGGAATTTAGAATGTTACTTTATAGATTTATTAAAATACAGTTGACAAATAGTAAAATGAATATACATAAATTGTATAATTTGATAATTTGTGACATATTTTAACATTCTTGAAGCCATCAACACAATCAAGATAATAAATACATCCATCATCCCCCAAAATTTCATCTTTTTTTTTGGTAAATTTTCACTCCTTCCCCTTCTTCTTCTTCTTTTTTTAATTGAATGGTAACTGTGTATATTAATGCACTTCTGGGGTACATTGTGGGGTTTTAACACACAATCTGAAACACGTCCATCAAACTGGTTAATATAGCCTTCATGTCATTTTCTTAGTTATTGTGTTAAAATGTTCATATTCTACTCTTAGATTTGCTTGTATCCTTGTAAGATAAACCTCAGAAGTGATCCCTCCAATCCCGCTCCCTCCACCCATTCCCACTTCCCTCTCCCTCCCCTCTCCCCATATTCTTAGGCTGTTATTAGGTTATAGCTTTCATATAAAAGGTATAAATTAATTTCATAATAGGGGTGTGTATATTGGATACCTTTTCCTTCATTCTTGTGATACTTTGCTCAGAAGAATATTCTCCAGCTCCATCCATGTGAACATGAAGGACGTAAAGTTTCCATTTTTCTTTATGGCTGCATAGTATTCCATGGTGTACATATGCCACAGTTTGTTGATCCATTCATGGATCGATGGGCACTTGGGCTTCTTCCATGACCTAGCAATTATGAATTGGGCTGCAATAAACATTCTGATTCAAATATCTTTGCTGTAATGAGATTTTTGGTTGTCTGGAAATATACCTAATAAAGGAATTGCAGGACCAAATGGCAGGTCTATTTTTAGTTCTCTAAGTGTTCTCCAGATGTCTTTCCAAAAGGAACGTATTAGTTTACATTCCCACCAACAGTGTAGGAGTGTTCTCTTTTCTCCACATCCATACCAGCATCTCTGGTTTGGGGATTTTGTGATATAGACTAATCTCACTGGAGTTAGATGATATCTCAAAGTAGTTTTGATTTGCATTTCTCTGATGATTAAGGATGGTGAGCATTTTTTCATATATCTGTAGGCCACGTACCTATCTTCTTTAAAGAATTTTTTTCTCAATTCCCTTGCCCACCCTGAGATGGGATTGCTTGTTTTTTTCTTGCTAATAAGTTTGAGTTCTCTGTGGATTCTGGTTATCAAATCTTTGTCAGAGACATAACCAGCAATTATCTTTTTCCATTCTAAGGGCTCTCTACCTGCTTTATTTACTGTGTTCTTGGCTGTGAAGAAAACTTTAAGTTTGATCAGGATCCAAAAGTATATTTTTGACATTGCTTCAATTGCCCAAGGGGACCTCCTCATAAATTTTTTGCCCAAGTCAATTTCTTCAAGTGTTTTCCCTATACTTTCTTCTAGTATTTTCATGGTTTCATGTCTTAAGTTTAAATCTTTAATCCAGTGAGAGTCTATCTTAGTTAATGGTGAAAGGTGTGGGTCTAGTTTCAGTCATCTACAGGTCGCCATCCAGTTCGCCCAGCACCATTTGTTAAATAGGGAATCTTTTCCCCACTTAATATCTTTAATTGGCTTGTCAAAGATCAGGTACCGGTAAGTAGTTGGGTTCATCTGTTGGCTCTCTATTCTGTTCCATATATCTACCTCTCTGTTTTTGTGCCAGTACCATGCTGTTTTTATCACTATCAATTTATATTATACTCTGAGGTCTGGTAACGTAATTCCTCCTACTTTGTTTTTCTTCCTGAGTAATTTCTTTGCTATTTGAGTTTTTTTCTGATTCCATCTAAACAAGGTATTAATAATTCATTTGAGATCTTTAAAATATGACAGTGGAGCTTTAATAGGGATTGCATTGAAATTATATATTGCTTTGGGTAGTATGGACATTTTAACAATGTTGATTCTTCCCAGCCATGAGCATAGTATGTTTTTCCATTTGTTAACATTTTCAGCTATTTGTTTTCTTAGAGTTTCATAGTTCTCCTTTTAGAAATCTTTCACATCCTTTGTTAGGTAAACTCCCAAATATTTCATCTTCTTTGGCACTACTGTGAACGGAGTAGAGTCCTTGACTGTTTTTTCAGCTTGACTGCTGTTGGTGTATATAAAGGCTACAGATTTATGAGTGTTGATTTTGTAACCTGAGACACTGCTGTATTCCTTGATCACTTCTGAGAGTTTTGTAGTAGAATTCTTGGTGTTTTCCAGATATACAATCATGTTATCTGTGAAGAGTAAAAGTTTAATCTCTTCTGACCCTATATGGATACACTTGATCGCTTTTTCTTCCCTGATTGCGAGGCTAAAACTTCCATTACAATGTTAAAGAGCAACAGAGACAATGGGCAACCTTGCCTCATTCCTGATCTGAGTGGAAATGATTTCAACTTAACTCCATTCAATAGAATATTGGCTGTGGGTTTGCTGTAGAAAGCCTCTATCAGTTTAAGAAATGTCCCTTCTATACCAATTGTCTTAAGTGTTCTGATCATGAAGGGATGCTGGATAATATCAGATGCTTTTTCTGCATCAATTGAAAGAATCATATGGTCTTTGTTTTTTAATTTGTTTACGTGATGAATTACATTTATAGATTTACGTATGTTGAACCACCCTTGAGATCCTGGTATAAAACCCACTTGGTCGTGGTGTATAGTCTGTTTAATGTGTTGCTGGATTCTGTTTGTTAGAATTTTGTTGAATATTTTTGCATCAATATTCATTAGTGATATTGGTCTATAGTTTTCTTTTCTTGTTGGGTTTTTTCCTGATTTGGGGATCAAGGTGATGTTAGCTTCATAGAATGTGTTCGGTAGTATTCTGTCTTTTTCTATGTTTTGGAAAATGTTGAGTAATATAGGTACTAGTTCCTCTTTAAAGGTTTGGTAGAATTCTTATATGGAGGCATCTGTTCCTGGGCTTTTTTTTTTTTTAGGGAGATTTTGTATAGTTGATGCTATTTCAGAGCTTGATATAGGCCTGTTCAACATTTCCACTGTATTCTGGCTAAGTCTTCGGAGATGACATGCTTCCAAGTATTGGTCAATTTCCTTCATATTGTCATATTTCTGTGAATAATGTTTATTGTAATATTCATTAAGGATTTTTTGAGTTTCTAAATGGTCTGTTGTTATTTTATCTTTACCATTTCTGATTGATGACATTAGAGACTTTATTCTTTTTTTCTTGTTTATGTTGGCCAAAGGTTTATCGATTTTGTTGATTAAAAAAAAAACAACTTTGTGATTTGTTAATCTGTTCTATACTCCTTTTGTTTTCAATCTCATTTAATTTTGCTCTAATTTTGGTTATTTCTTTTCTTCTGCTGTATTTGGGCTTGCAATGTTCTTCCTTTTCCAGCTGCTTGAGATGTCCCATTAAGTTGTTAACTTCTTCTCTTTCTGTTCTCTTGAGGAAGGCTTGCAATGCTATAAATTTCCCTCTTAGGACTGCTTTTGCAGTATCCCAGAGGTTCTGATAACTCGTACCTTCATTATCATTTTGCTCTAAAAATTTGGTAATTTCCTTCTTGATCTTCTCTCTGACTCATCTATTATTTGGCATAAGGTTATTTAGCTTCCATGTTTTTGTACAAGTCTGCAGATTCCTGTTTTTGCTGAGTTCGACTTTTATTCCACGATGGTCTGAGAAGATGCATGGAATAATTTCTATTCCTTTAAATTTGCTGAGGTTAGATTTGTGGCCTAAGATGTGATCGATTTTGGAGTATGTTCCATTTACTGATGAGAAAAATGTGTATTCAGTTTTGTTAGGATGAAATGTTCTGTAGATGTCTGATAAGTCCACAAGTTGAATAGTTGAATTTAAATCTAAGATTTCTTTGCTAAGCTTCTTGTTGGAGGATCTGTCCAACACTGCCAAAGCAGTGTTAAGATCTCTGACTATGATGGAACTGGGAGAAGTCAAGTTGTTCATGCCAGTTAGAGTCTCTTTTATAAATTGAGGTGCATTCTGATTGGGTGCATAGATATTGATAATTGAGATCTCATCTTATTAAGTATTGCCCTTAACAAATATAAAGTGGCCATCTTTATCCTTGCTTACTTTTGTTGGTTTAAAACCTATTGTATCTGCCAATAAAATTGCAACACCTGCTTTTTTTTTGCTTTTCATTCACCTGGAATATAGATGACCATCCCTTCACCCTGAGTCTATCTTTGTATTTTAAGGTAAGATGAGATTCCTGTATACAACAGATGTCTGGTCTAAGTTTTTGTATCCAATCAGCCAATCTGTGTCTCTTTAGAGGACAATTTAAGCCTTTGCAATTGATTTAAATTATTGATAAGCCTTATAAAATTTTAGGTATCGAGTTGTTCAAAAGTCCAGCGGATGTTTTTAATTCTTTCACCACTGTACAAGTTGGGAGTTTAATAAATAGTTTCTGAATTAGTTTACTATTGTGGTGGAGGATTGCACTGGTCATTATGGAGAATAGGTCTGAGAATATTCTAGAGAACTGATTTAGTTATGGCAAATTTCTTCAATGCATGGATTTCATTAAAGTATTTAATTTCTCCATAATAAATGAAACTCAGTTTAGCTGGATACAGGATCCTGGGCTGAAAGTTATTTTATTTTAAGAGATTAAATGTCGCTGACAACTGTCTTCTGGCCTGAAAGGCTTTGGCGGATAGATCTGCAGTTATTCTAATATTCTTCTCCTTGTAGGTTATGGTTATCTTACCTCTAGCTGCTTTCACGATTTTCTCTTTCATATTAACTTTAGTGAAGTTAATTATGATGTGTCTGGGGGATATCTTATTCGGGTTGAGTTGTGCTGGGGTTCTGAAGCTGTCTGCAATCTGAATTTCAGGATCTCTTGACATATCTGGAAAGTTCTCTTTCATAATTTCATACAGAAGAGCCTCTGTGTTTTGTGAAGCAACTTCATCGCCTTCAGGGATTCCTATGAGGCGAATATTAGTTTTCTTCGAATCATCCCAGATCT